>JAJEJO010004905.1:185983-226493 GCA_020662805.1 Glaucomys volans | reverse complement strand
TGCATACAAAGCAAGCACTCTACCCACTGAGCTATATCCTCAGCCTGACTTGTAATATTTTAAAGTAGTATATTCACAGATTATTGTTCTGATATGGCATATTCACAGGATCAGAGAAAGTTATTTGTATATAAGACCCCCATGTGTTCCCTGTGTCCTTGTTTTTGGTATGTATTGTGTATACTTATGCCTAAATACATATTTCATGTGGATGATTATGGTCTAGAAGAAATTCAATTTGTATATTATCAACATGTGAAAACTGAAATGGAAAATTGAAGCTTCTTTCTGAATAATTCAGTATTCACCACACTTTCACTGAAAATATAGATATTTGATTTTAAAGGATAAATTTGTGTGCATGCCTTAAGTTTTGATTAAATTTATCTTATTTGGAAAGTCACTCCATATAGATATATTTCTAAATAATCACTATCTCTGACATCTTGTGGTATTTTCAAATTTTTAGCATTAGATGAAAAATAAAATATATAACAGAACATGCACATTTTGTTGTTCACACTACACTGAGTAATTTAGCTGTGGTCTGAAATTTCATTTACATGTATTTACAGAAAAAGTAAGGGGAGTCCTTAGGGTATTCTAGTAACTAGAAACATTATTTATTATTGTTTACAGAAAACTTAGATTAGAAACATTCAACGCTGTTCAATTTTAAGATGTTCATTCTTTATGACCTAAGTTGTAAAAAGGAGATATTAGTCATATTAAGCTATTAATTAGTTATCCAGATGATTCAACCTCTTGAATACTTCAAAAAATGTTCAGATAATTGAGGCAAAAATAAACAGGGGGTACATACTTGCCTCATTTCTGCTTCCCATTAATAGACACTAGCTTTTTTCTATTCCTCCCTGCAACTCAGGGGCTGAAGGACAAGAATCCAGATAAACCACAGGTAAAGCCAAAGGGCACAACCTGATGTTTATGGGACTAATGACTTTTTATTCCAGCTCTGCATTTGCACTGAGAGAATCCCCCAAAGCTCATTATGTGTTCTTCATTATCAAGGTGCAGAAGGTCAGCCCCACTCTCATTACTCACAGCAAAATTTTAAACCTGGGAAGACAGAGTAGGTTGCCCTGTGGCTCCGCACTGCATGACCCGCTGTGGAAAGGTCAGTGTGACCTCTCACCCCGGGAGGTGCTCCTTTGCTCTCTGCTGGGGCAACCTTCTCCTTCCCGTGTCATTCACAGCTGCATCTTTATGAGCAGACATAACAGCTATGTTCACATTGGAAAACCTTCGCTTAGGTCAGTAAGATGCATTTTATTTCCTTCTACTCTGCTACTGCCTAAAGTTTCGGACTCAGCAGGCCAGATCCAGAGGACTATTTGGATATTTGGATTATTCAGATTAAAATGGCATCTAAATACCTTTGAGATCTTTCTCAACTAGCACTGCCGTACACCACACACACACACACACACACACACACACACACGCACACACAGATAAAATCTTGTATACTGTGTTCTGATTCATCTTAACCTAGGCTCCTAGAAACTTGTCTAAACCAAATCATATTCACAAATCTTCACCAAGTAAAGGGCAAGTTACAGCCTAATTTTTTTCCCAGCTAACAATAGCTGAATATATAGCAACAAGGCTTGGTCTACTGCAACAAAATAACAAACTGGGTGGCTTAAACAACAAAAATCACCAGCTGAGGACAACCAGTCAAATACCTGTAGTCTAAAATCCTCATTTCACAACACTGAAGAAATTGTGGGAGAGGGTGTCGGGGCCTTAAACGCCACTGTCACATTATATTGCAATTGCTGTTACTCTGCTACCTCAGAGGCTATCAGTGTGGGTTATGTTGATAATGATTTAATGATGTCCAGACCTGGTGACTGTAATCCCAATTGAAATCACAATCTCATTTCTTAAGAGAAACGGTCAAGGTAGGTTAATGTGGTTTACTATTAGCCATTCTCACCCCTGAGTTATTATCAGGCTTCTGAGCAAACCAATCATCAATGTAATTACGCTTTGCAGTTCAATGCAAGATTAAGACCAACTGACAGATATTTTGAAATAAAAAATAAGTTTTTCACTTTTAAGAACAGTGACTTAGCCGAGCGAGGTGGCGCACGCCTGTAATCCAAGCGACTTGGGAGGCTAAGTCAGGAGGATCGTGAGTTCAAAGCCAGCCTCAGCAACTTAGCGAGGCCCTACGCAACTCAGTGAGATCAGTGAGACCCTGTCTCTAAATAAAATACAAAATAGGGCTGGGGATGTGGCTCAGTGGCCGAGTGTCCCTGAGTTCAATCCCTGGTTCCAAAAAAAAAAAGAAAAAAGAATAGTGACTTATTTACATTTAGGGACCTGGACGCCAGTATAATTTAAAAATAAATCATACTGTATTTGCTTCATATATTTTAAAAACTAACTTAATGAAGCCTTTATTGAAAGAGCAAGCTATTTCTCTTCTAGCAAACAGCTGAAAAAAAAATTCAGAGAAAAGAATATGTATTTTAAGTGAAGATGAGGAATTTCATTTAGAACACAAAATTTACCAAAAACCATATGCAATATATGGGCTTTTGAAGTATTAATCTTGCTCTGCTTGGATGTCCTGCCACTACCAAGTCTCCTCCTGATGTGAGGATGCAGCATCAGTGGTAGAAACAGCACACATGACGCAAATCCCTTTATTTTCTCTCCTGTATTAGTCAGCTGTTTGTTTCTATGACCAAAATACGTAAGAAGAACAACCTTGAGGAAACAAGATGATTTTGGTTCATAGATTCAGAGGTTCAGTCCATGGTCAGTGGACTCCATTGCTCTGAGCCCAAGGTGAGGCAGAACATCAAGGAGGAAGGATGTGGCGGAGAAGCACTGCTCTGTTCAAGGAGCCAGGAAGCAGAGAGAGGGAGGGAAAGGGGCTGCTGGGAAGAGGCAGCCTTCTGGGGGATCCAATTCCTCCAGCCACAGTTACCATCTGCCCACAATTATATACAGCTAGTCCATCAAACTAGGATGGACCAATTAGGTTAGAACCCTATTACTCTAATCATTTCACCTCCAAATATTCATACACTAACACAAGAGCTTTGGGAGTACACCTTAGATCAAACCATAATTCTCTTTACATCCTTCCTTCCTCCTCTCCCTTCTCTCCGTGCCTCCCTCCTTCCTTTTCTCTTCTCTTCTCTTCTCTTCTCTTCTCTTCTCTTCTCTTCTTTCTCTTCTCTTCTCTTCTCTTCTCTTCTCTTCTCTTCTCTTCTCTTCTCTTCTCTTCTTTTCCCTCCCTTCCTTCCTTCCTTCCTTCCCTCCTTCCTTCCTTCCTTCCTTCCTTCCTTCCTTCCTTCCATCTCTCTCTCTTTTTTTCTCCCTCTCTCCATCTCTCCTCCCTCTCTCTTTCTTTCTCTTGCTTTCTTTCTGTGCCAGAAATTGAAATGCACCTTGGTCATCCTAACCACATACTCTGTCTGAATTTCCTAATTTGTAACTTATGAAAATATTTATAGATACTAAGAGGTGTTGTCAACATGGTACAAGATAAAAATACATTATATTTGAAACTATCTGAAATAAATGGTACCTCTTTCTATAATTAACTTCAAACAATGCTTTTGAATTTCTTCATTTGCCAATGAAATTCATCATGAATTTGTTCAGCCAACAAATTGTTCTTGAACATCATCTATATTGCCAAACTTCATTGACTTTGCTCTCCAGTCTTACCTCCAAACAAGCTGATCATTGAAACCAAGCATGCATATACCTGTATTTAGGTCTTTACAAAAAGAAAGAGGGTGCTCTTTCTTTCAATTATCTGTCTTTTTTTACATTTATTTTAGATGTAAATGGACGCAATACTTTTATTATTTTTAAAATTTTTATGTGGTGCTGAAGATTGAACCCTAACACTTACATGTGCTAGGCAACTGTTGTACAACTGAGTTACAACTTCAGCCCTCTCTGTAACTTTATATGAAATGGGTGACATACTCTAGCAACCCTGAATGCCTGCCCATGGTGATCCCTTTTCTGTGATGGCCTCTCCCCATACACATTTTATCTCTTATATATTTGTGATGTCATATTATGCCAGTTGCATCTCTAATGCAGATATGGATCAGCTGGAAAATTTCCTTTCTATTGTCAATCTTGATTTGTTTTTGTTGTAGTAGTTATTATTGTTATTATTATTATTCTGTGGTGCTGTGAATCTAACCCAGGGCTTTGTGAACACTAAGTAAGAGCTCTAGTGCAAAACTATATCCCAGACCCTAAAAATTTTCCTAGCAATGAAAAATCCATTCCTCTACTCTCAGGACAACGATTAAGGGGTGTAGGGTATGGTCTAGAACTACATCTTTAGTACACATAGAAGCCTAGAGGGTAGTCTGAACCTACACTTCAAAAATTATTAGTATGCTCTATTTCCTTGTCTTTTAGTCACTGAGGGATCTATATCTTCCTGAAGCCGGTATAATTCCCTTAACAAAAGGACCCATATCCACAATCTTTACACATCCAAAATGCCTAGAAGATGGCTACATACAACGCTGTTCTTAAATACATTTTACAACCCTTTTGAAAACCTAAATGTCTTCATCCGTTCATCAGTGGAAGGGCAGCTAGGTTGGTTCCACAATCTAGCTACTGTGAATTGAGCAGCTGTGAACATCGATGTGGCTGCTTTACCATAGTATGCTCATTTTAAGTCCTTTGGGTATAGACCAAAAAGTGGGGCAGCTGGGTCAAATGGTGGATCCATTCCAAGTTTTTGAGGAATCTCCATGCTGCTTTCCAGAGTGGCTGCACCAATTTGCAACTCCACCAGCAATGCATGAGTGTACCTTTTACCCCACATCCTCACCAACACCTATTGTTGCTGTATTCTTGATAATAGACATTCTAATTGGAGTTAGATGAAATCTTAGAGTTGTTTTAATTTGCATTTCTCCAATTACTAGAGATGATGAGCACTTTTTCATATATTTGTTGATCACCTGTGTATCTTCCGTGAAGTGTCTGCCCAGTTCCTTAGCCCACTTATTGATTAGGTTCTTTGTATTTTTGGTTTAAAGTTTTTTAAGTTCTTTATAAATTTTGGAGATTATTGCTCTGTCTGAAGTGCATGTGGAAAAGATTTTCTAACACTCAGTAGGCTTTCTTTTCACATTATTGATTGTTTCCTTTGCTGAGAAAAAACTTTCTAGTTTGAATCCATCCCATTTATTGATTCTTGCTTTTATTTCTTGTGCTCTGGGGATCTTGTTAAGGAAGTCTGGCCCTAAACCAACATAATGAAGATTCAGGCCTACTATTTGGTGAAGGGTCTCAGGTCTTATTCCTAAATCCTTGATTCATTTTGAGATGAGTTTTGTATAGAAAGATAGGGGTTTAATTTCATTTACTGCATATGGATTTCCAGTTTTCCCAGCACCATTTGTTGAAGAGGCTATCTTTTCTCCATTGTATGCTTTTGGCACCTTTGTCTAGTATGAGATAACTATAAATTGATGAGTGGATTAAGAAACTGTGGTATATCTACACACTGGAATATTACTCAGACTTAAAGAAGAATAAAATTATAGCATTTGCTGGTAAATGGATGAGATGGAGAATATCAGGCTGAGTGAAATAAGCCAAGCCCAAAAAACTAAAGGCTGAATGTTTTCTCTGATACATAAAGGGGGTGAGGTGGGAGTGGGAGTAGCAGGGGAGGCAAGAGAAGAATGGAGGAATTATGGATGATGTAGAGGAAAATGGGGTGAGAGGGGGTGGAGAAGGAAAGATAGTAGACTGAGACAGACATCATTACCCTATCTATATGTATGATTATATGAATGGTGTGAATCTACATTTTATATAACCATTGAAATTAGAAGTTGTACCCCATTTGTGTACAATGAATCAAAATGCAGTCTGTAAAAACAACAATTTAAAAAAACCCACAACTTCTTGTGTCTTAGAATGGGTACATATAAATTAATCAAAAGAATATATTTTGTGGAAATACAGCACAGCATGTTTAAATTCTATTTATTTATTAGATGGCCTTATTTCTAATTAGTTATTTACATTTTAACAACTTTCATGGGATCTTCTTATAATGAAACATGATATTAAAATATAATTCTAGGTTATACAATACATCAAACTTGTAAATGAAGAATATCAAGATTTTCCAATTTCTTGCCTACATAAATAGTATATAATATTAAAAAACTACATTTGAGATTTTCCTGTTGTATTACTACCATTTCGAAACAATTTGAACCCTGACTTTGTTGTTTATCATCTTCATTGATGCCTCTGGGTGTGTCTCTGAGCCTCAGTTTTCTAATGTCTATAATTGACTCTGTGATAGTACATTCCTCCAATGATTGTCTTTATTTATTAGTAACATATAAAGCGTTTTGAACCTACTTGGTTTATGATAAGCAATATGTACATGGCTATTAAATAACTGAAATCTATAGGTGACAAGGAGGCATTGGTAAGAACTGAGGTGCTATAAATTTCAGCAATGTTTGCTTAAGTTGACCTCTTGAACTGGGACACCAGTAGAAGTACTAGGAACCACTAAACAGGTGGTCCCCAACTTACAAATGCCACATATTCCAAAATTCCATTCAGTGATCCTTTGGAAGAAATCAAAAACATAGAAAATTGATGTAATATAGATGGTTTCTAGAACATCAAATATTTATTTAACCACAGAAGGTATAAATGCCAAGAACAGTCCAAATCTTGAAAATCTACTTAGGGTCATACATATATGTGCAAAAAACAAAAACAAACAAACAAAAAAACAAAAATCCCCCCCAAAACAAAGATAAAGGAAAAGATGTTCCCTTATTTTTCCAGCCATTGCATTTATCTCAGATATAATTTGAAGCCAGGTAAATTTGCCTCCCAGATATAATTTGAGGCTAGATAAATTTCTTCACGTATCTTCCATTGCTCTCTAAAAATCGTTCCTTACCATCCAGGTTTCCAGGGTGCTTGGAGTTTTTTGTTACTGTGAACATTTCATTGCAGTTTGCCAGGCTTGCCCTACAATCACAGAGCATTTCCTTCTTTTAACATTGTTCTTTCCTTTCTATCTAGCATGATTAAAAAGGTGACACTCTCTCTGTTTGTCCTGTAGTGCAATTTTTAAATGCTCATTCTATTGAAGGCTCACTGTCTTTACCTTTGAAAGAGAAAATAGGGTAGTCGGATGCCTGTCTCCATTGGGAAGGGATTGACACACAGTCCAGAGCTCTTTCTCCAGTAGCAATTGATGTCCTTTAACTATGACATGGCAGCTACTGTTCCCAGCCTTTAATAAACCATTTGGACAGCTTGAGCTGGGAATCACTGAGGGACAGGGTATGTGGTGTCACAGACAATGCCCAGGTATAAGGGGTCCAGGATATTTTTGGGGACAGAAGGAAGATTGTCCTGTCATATTTATCAGCAGTCACTGTATTGAAGCATTCAGTAGCCTGGACACTTTTGTTAGGTTTTATGGGGAAAAATCAAGAAAGTGATAAACATTTTTGTCCCAAATATTTGGTCAGAAATCTTTTAAAAAAAATCAGTTGCTTTTTTGAAATGGCAGTTAATATTACTAAAAGTAATTGCAGAATCCTCCTTCCATGACATAGTGTATACTCAATGTCTTACTGTACAAGCCCATGATTAAGAAATGGAAAGTGGTCAGGACTCATATGTACTGCCCTGAGGTGTATTGTGGAATTATGTATAGAAGCAAGCCCTTCATTCCTATTGTTTTGTGAATTTTGTGAATTATCTTTTGCTTTTTAAATTAATTCATGAAGTATAAAAATAAATTAGCTGAGGTTTTATTCTATAAATTTAGTCATTAAATATCTCATTGAAAAAATGTTTAAAATCTTCAATTATAATATTAAAAATAAAATTGTATAATTGATTGACTTTACTAGTGGAATGTTACCATTCTATAATTTCATGCCCCTTAGCTTATAAAATTGTAGCTAAATGCATTAAATGCTAGCAACCATTATGGCTTTTATCAAAACAAAAAATGCTTAAAAATGCTATAAATCTCTATTTTGCTAATGCACAAGTACTAAGGCACAGATCAAGAAACATTTGCCCCAATTTAACAATGTCCATTTTTCTTTGAATTAATAATAAAACAACATTTTTAGGGAACATTTTCAAAACAAGAAAGAAAACCATTCAATACAAATTCCTGTTCTTTGTTTGAAAAACATTGGCATTAGCTTTGTCTAAAGCTTATTAACAGTTTATACACAGAAAAATTATACTTTTTGTTTAAGTTTTACAATTATATTTTCCAAGACTTCAGTGTGGCCTTATTTTTTGTTACAGCAAAGAGAAGATTATTAAATGCAAAATACTGTATTTAAATGCAAATGTTAGAATTGAATGTAACAGAAGGCAATAATTTGCTACAGTATCCTATGAATACTCATTAAACTGAAGATGTGCTAGTTTTATTATTTATGAATTCATTTTAAGAAGTTAGTACAAATGGGAATATGCAGGTAGTTCACTATGTCATCTATATATATTTGTGTGTGTATACATTTTACATATGTAAACATATATAACATATAAATACCTACTATTGAAAGTGTAGGAAAAGTAACTTCACAGAAATGTAACCACTCATAGCAAATATTTCAACTTCATATTCATATTCTACAAAAACAATTCACAGCTTAGAAAACTGAAAATAAAAATAAGGCATTTGCATCATTTTAGAATTCCTGAAACTAATATTTAATTTTGTTGAAATCTTTCCAGAAATGAGTCTTTGAAAGTCATTCTGTCACATATCTAGAAAATTGTACTGACCCACAACTTGTCCTGCCTTGTTTTTTAGGGCCAATCCTGTCTCTAAGGATTGAGAGGTAGAATCAGTGGCTGTCTTCCCTATATTTCTATCTACCAAATCTGTTAACACTGAAACTTCTGCCATTCCTGGCATTTCACTTTCAGGGCAACAGAATTCCGAAATCCACCCAGCAAAATGTGTAACCAAACAGCAGGAGATCTATGGTTCAGAGTAGGTCTGCAGATACTGAGAGTGATGAAAGTTTCTCTTATGTTCCTAAAGCTTATAAAGGAAGAATTCCTTTCTGTTGTTGTTGTTGTTGTTGATTTACCCAAAGCCGCCTTATATTTTTTGAATTCTCTCATTTTTTTCATTAAACAATACTTGCATAAATCAAGTACCCAGAGTAGTCCAAGATCTTCAATTTAATTTGACATACAATTCCCCCAAGACAATGAAACAAGGTAGCCTTTGGGTGTCTACTCAGAACAAGGATCCTCATTATCATTTCAGAAGTAGAATCTTTCCAAACATTTTTAATAGTCTCTAGCTCTGGTAACAAATCATCCCAGTGCTTTGCTCCTATGGCTGCTTTGTAAAAATCAAATATAAGAACCTCAGGACTCACTCTCTTTGCCTGACTTTCTTCTAGCCTGAGACACCAAGTAACTCATTTTCTTGTACAGGACTGTGCTAGATCCTTCATTCAGCCATCAAAGTGAAACCCTGGCTAGGAGGGTCACTGCTGAGGCCATGGGCAGGTAGGCAACTTGGGCAAGATATACCACATGAATATTTGCATTGCCTTGGTCACAGTGATGATGTTTTCCTAGAGCTCTGGGTTTCATTGTGATCAACTACCCAAGGTTCCAGAGACCTGAAATACTCATCAATCCAATGCAAGAGTGTTGTGCAAAAAAACCAGGCCTGTGAACTGAATCATTGCAGTCTTTTTTAATTGTTCAGAGACATCTTTATGATGTCGCTATTTTCTTTTCTAACAATTAAATTCAAGTCAATGAGAGGTACAAACTTGTAGACCGATGTTTCTAAGATTATTATGTTGTGATGTAGGAATACTGGGTACCTGGGGAAGTCACACCTCACTTCCTCCACCCTGTCTACCTTCTCAACTGAAGCACTGTATTTTCAGTCAGTTTTGACCTATTCCACAACCCTAAGTAGTAACAGAATTATATTTGTGCTTTCAAAATGAACCTTTCCTTCTCCTGGATCAGAATATATGGCATATAAAATGAACAAGGGAATAAATCACAGTGAAATGATCTAAAGGATGAATGATCTAATTAAATATCAGCTGTTTGTGTCACAAGTCTTGAGAGCAATTGTCATAAAATGACACATTCTAAAATTAAAGTCTGAGTTCTCTTCCCCTCTCTTTTTTCTCTCTAATTAGCAAAGAAGATGCGGTCATTTACTCTTGGAGAGATGAAAGTAAAAGTGGAGCAAAGATTTGCAGGAAGCTGCACGTGATTGAGAATGACCTTTGGAAGAGGAGTAATTGTCCCAATTGCTCTCACTGAAGGCACAGTGAATGAGACCCAGGTCCTAAAGGATGGTTAAAAATCTCAATCCATTTAATTCCCATACTTCTCTTGCATCATTTCAAAATTCATATATCATCTTTAAAGCATTATCTTCTCTTAAAAATCTGTAGATTAGAAAAAGAGGCTCATTGGTGAATCATAATAAAATATTTAAGTGGTTTAATGTAAATAAAAAAATCATTGCTTCTCAATTTATTGCTCTTTGACAATTGCAAATTTCATCTTACTTGGCTTGTCACTGAAGAAATATGCTATATTAATTAAAAAAAATGGAAACTATGGATATATATGTATACAACTAGAAATGCAGAACTAAAATGCATACTTGGGAACATGTACTAGAATTCCCTGACTACAGAAGCTGAGAGGTTGGCTGGGCCTGCTGCAGAGGGCTTGGAGTTGAAGGACTTCGGATTTAAAATTTAGGGACTCTGGAGATCCATGATTTAAGGTCAGGAGGGGTGCCATAATTTAATGCCTCTGGTTCTACTCCTAACTGCTTCAGAACTTTCTTCAGTAATAAGAGAATAATCACAGGGCCTGTGCAGGAAACATCAGGGTGTTGGGTGGTATTTCTTCCATGTCTGGGTGATCTTGCAGCTGGACGTCTAACTACCAGAAACTGTATTACCGCGTGTGTTATTGTTATCATCATTTATCCAGATGCATTTATCAGTTAAAATTCGTTTTTTCCTTGTCACATGTACGTGATAAATTTGGGGACTCTATTCCAGAATACTTTTCATAGGAATGGCTTGAATTCCATAGAAACCACTTCCTAGTTTTACTTTATACTTTGCAATAGGGTTTCATTTTAATAACTAGGGATTATAAGAATTGAATCATTATTTTTTACTGAACATTAGGCTTTTTGATTCATTCAGGTTGCCGCTGTGCCTGTGATACATTCATTATTGTGGCCACAAAGCATTTACTTATTGTACGGGTGTATCATAAATTTTCTATTTTATTTTCATTGACATCTTGGTTGTTACTTTTTGGTGCTATGATTAAAATATTGCTCTGAACTTGTTAGTAAATGTCTTCTTGTGTAAAAGCTCCTCCTGCACTTGCCCAGGCCTGCATTTCTGTCTTTAATATGGTAGTTCATGACGAGCTATTTTCTCATGTCACAACGTTTTAAATACTTCCCTGCAGTATTTTACAGTTTCTTATGTGCTCATTCATACCAATTATTGATAAGATCAACCTAAAATTTTGAAGCATGTTATATAAACACTGTGGAGTAAAAATAATAAGTACATTTTTCTATGGATTCCCATATGTGAAAATACCCATTTATTCAGTATCCAGATCCAGAAATAGAACATATAATATCCTAGAAGCTTCATCTTGTTCCTACCCAGGGGCTACTGTTCCACAAAGACCTGTACCCTCACCTCTAGCTCTGTTGTTTAATTTTGCTACTGTTCCAAATTCTTATAGGTGAATTGTATGGAGTATGCTCTTTAGTTTCTGGCTTTTGTTTCTTGCCATTTTTTTTTAGTTTTATTCATGTTATTATATGTAGTAAGGCTTTGCTTATCTTTCTTATAGATAAATGGTCTGTTAAGTAAAAATTCCACATCATAGTCAACCTTTGAAAAATGTTCATATAACGAGATATGACTGTTAAAAAGTAATAATTGCTTGTAATTCTGGGGGTTACAATGAGAACTTCTTGAACATAAATATGACTTTTCCTCAGATGTGTACATAGAAGTGCAGCAACGTGGGGTATGCATGTGTGTAGATTTACCAGGTACTGCCAATACGGCTTTTCTCATCTGGTTGGACTGTTTGCTCTCCTATGTGCAGAGTCCATGAGTTCTTGTGCAACATTTGAGTCAAGGCTGGTTGGATCTGTATCATTTTAGCCATGCAACTGGGTTGTCTCAATGTCCCACTGTGACTTTCATTGGCTTTTCTTTTGATTTTTACTGTAAATAATTACTTCTGGATAAATGTATTCACGATTTTTGGTTATCGCTATTGCTTCCTTCTCTTTCCACTGTTTTATTGCTTTGTCTATTATTTTTTTATTTATTAGTTTGTGTAAAGTTAAAGTATATTTCAGGTATGAACTGCTTGTTACTCATGTCCGTTGCAATGGCTTTGCATTCTATGGCTCACAGTCCTCCCCTTTCTAATTACATCTTCTGGTGAACTTCCCACAAACTTTGAAAAAAAAATTAAAAATTTAATAGACAATGTTAATACAATCATTTGGTTTAGACTCACATTTAGGTAACAGTGTTACCTAAATCTCTGTCTATTCCTAAAGTCAAAGGCATGTTGTTTTTCCTTCTAGATCATTCACAGTTTTGCCTTTCATATTACATATCATTGCATTTTATACTAAGCATTTTCCATTTGATATTGGAGTTCATTATCCCATACAGCATCCTGTTGATGTAGAACCAGTTTTTGAAAAAAGTACCTTTCTGTGTTTGTTTCCATTCTTTTGTTCTAAAGCAAGTGTCCACATATCTGCCTACCAGGTTCTAAGGTAACTATTCTTCACCATTTGTTCATATTTGGAACTAGTACCACACTGTGTTAATTACTTACTGTAGCTTTAACCATGAGGTGATAGTAAGAGAACATGTATTTTATAGTTTAATTTGACTCTGGGTCATATTTTCATGTGTTTTATTTCCCCATGTGCATTTAATTTAATTTAATTATTTAATTTAATTTAATTTTTTTTCTTGTACTAGGAATTGAACTCAGGAGCACTCAACCACTGAAACACATCCTCATCCCTATTTTGTATTTTATTTAGAGAGAGGATTGCACTGAGTTGCTTAGTGCTTCGCTTTTGCTGAGGCTGGCTTTGAACTCACAATCCTCCTGCTTCAGCCTCCAGAGTCGCTGGGATTACAGGTGTGCACCACCATGCCCATCTTAATTTATTTTTAAATTTTTTAGTGCATAGTGGAAATTGTGGATGATACATTATAAACTCTGATTTTTCTTATCTTCCTTTTAAGATTATCTTGAGTTTTGCCCTGGGGAGCCATTAAACTACTGGCTATTATTGCAGATATTGTGAAATTTTTGGTTGGTGTTTGACAAAGTCAGTCTCTTTCCTTTTGAAGTTATATCTAGGCAAATACCTTGGGTCCAAATACGGTCTTTGCGGCTATGTCCTGCTTCTTCTAGAGTTTCAGTGGAAAACACAAATACTTATGGTGCCCTTCTTACTGGGCAGGATGAAACTCCAAAATACTTTTCTAAGTCCCAGAAAGTTGTTGAAATCTTTTAATCATAATTTTCAGTCTAATATCTGTTTTCCCCCTGAACTTCTTGGAGAAATGGAATTCAGACATCAGGCAATTTTACCAGGTACTAGAAGGAATATTTTTGTGACCTTGTCTATGTGGATTTCCCATTTTTTCATTGTTTCTTCTCTCAACTTTAATTTATTTATGGAAGTTCTAAATTTCAATAATGTAATTGTTGATCCTTGAATCCAACAGGTGTGCAACTTTGGGCTGTACCATGCTAAGTGCATTCCTGGATTTAGCTTGAGCTTTTCAAATAACTCTGTGAGTACGTTCAGTTCTCTGATTAGTGTTCTCTGCCTCTAGAACCTCTGCTGTCTTTGCGTTTTTTTTAGCGATGCTGGGGATTAAACCCAGGGCCTTGTGCTTGCAAGGCAGGCACTTTACCCACTGAGCTATATCCCCAGCCCCCATATTTTTTTTTTTTTGAATATGTGAATCGCATTCATTACCTGGTTTGTGTTCTCTATCCTTTAATAGGATTCAACTTCTTTACCTGTATTTAAATAAGCTTTGTTAGAGATGAAAATAATGAATGATTATTCTAACTCTCAGAGCAGTTGAGTGCCCTTTCCAAGTCGTTATATATATCTGCTTCTGTCTATAATGACCATGAAGCCTGACCATGGGAATTCATCTTGACTCAAATTCTTATGCCTCTTTCAAACTCTTATTTCAAATCATGTACAAAATTTTGGTCTATTAGCAACAATTGAACAGAGAAAATGCACTTGCATTGTTTATATATGATTTGATGGTTCAATTGGTTCTAGAATATTTTGAGCTGGATTTAACAAAAGCCTAACACTTTCTTTTTCATCAGGAACACTCTTTAGGCTTCTCACACTGAGATTACCCACACTCCCTCTTCCCCTTAGAGTGAGTAATCCTTGCTTTCCTGCTTCCCTAAATAAAGCTCTGCTCCTGCCTCAGAGATTTTGTAGTTATTATCATGCACATTTACTAAATACTAAAGCCAGGGAAAAAATCTGCTATGCTGAAGGCATGCATTTTCATTGAAGAAGTATATTTGGATTGTATAAGTATGTTTTGAATATGCAATTACACCATCGGAAATTATGACAAAATCAAAACTGGAATATTGTCATAAATGTAAATTTCTGGATGGGATTCATGGTAGGAAGAGCAAAATGAAATCGATGAAGGTGATAAAATATAAAATCAATCTTGAGGCAAATGTGAACAAATATGAATGAATTCTTTAGAAAGGAAATGGAAACCATCTCTTCCTCCATTGAATATTGAAGTAATTCATTTGTTTTCTTTTGATAGAGTGCGTATGGAGAATGGGGACAGGACTCCTGCAGTTTTCCTTGCTCCTGAGATGTCACCGTGGCAGCAAATGGAAGAATTCCAGACGTGTCCAGTGACTAAGGCAATACAATGAAGTCTAGAGTTCGGGAAATCTAATCTCTGGGGGCCAGCTGCTTTTATGATCTTAGACTTGTCACTTCTGTCTGTTTTATCTTTTATCTTCTCACAGAGCTATTCACAATTCTAATCACATGTGCCTGTTTTATTGAAGCACCAGAAGATTAATTGCTAAATGTCTCCCTGGAGCTCAGGAGGGAAAGAACGTTAATAAAAAAAAAGAGCTGCCAAAAGTTTTGCACTGTCAAATTTTTTAATATCGGAATATCTAGTAGGCTCCTCTACACACTTTCATTTGTCAAAGTCTTGCTCATCTTCCAAGGCTAGCTTAAATTTTACTCTCTTTAGTGAAGATTTTCTTCATTTTCAGTCAAAATAAATCAAAAATAAAATCTCCTCAATGCTCCCCAAAACTTAGTTTTTTTTCACTTTGGATGCAAAATTGTTCACGGTCTTTTTGTACCATGAAAACACTTTATTTCTATTTAAAATATTCTTTCATGGTTCCCACTAAAGTAAGTTTTCAAACATTCCTGGTCAAATTTAGGGAAATTTTAGCTCCACTAGTTCTTTTATGAATCCCATAAACCAAATAAGTAAAAGCATCTGTCACTATAGCATTATCAGCCTTGCTTCCTTGATCTAACTGCACTCGAAGGCCAAACTAAAGAAATAAGTGAGGGTGAGGAAATCACCTGGCTGAAGAACAAAGAAAGAATTACAAGGATTGGGTAAGAACTCCCTTCATTGTGAATGAGGTGGCAGATACGGCCTCTTGCAGACATTTCCTTAGGGGTGAGGATACTATAAATACCCTCTTGGTTTTAGTATTCCTCTTAGAGGGGTTGTGTTGGGTAATGTTATGGTTTGGATGTGAGGTATCCCCCCAAATTCACGTGTGAGACCATGCAAGAAGGTTCAGATGAGAAATGATTGGGTTATGAGAGTCTGAATCCAATCAGTGAATTAATCCCCCAATAGTGATTAACTGAGTGGTAACTGAAGTGGTAGGTTGTGGCTGGAAGAGGTGGGAATTGGGGCATGACTTGGGCATATATTTGTATTTGGTGAGTGGAGTCACTCTCTCTGCTCCCTGGTCACCATGTGAGCTGCTTCCCTCTGCCACACTCTCCTTCCATGATGTTCTACCTCACCTTGAGCCCTGAGGAGTGGGGCTGGCCTTCTGTGGACCTTTAAGGTCTCTGAAACCATGAGCCCTCTAATAAAATGTTCCTTCTCTGCTGTTCTGATTGGTTCCTTTAGTCACAGCAGTGAAAATGTTGACTAAAACAGGTAACAATAGTAACAATAGTGGGTAAAACTGGACTCGTAAAGTTTTGGAATATGTGGGTAGGAAGGACCGTTAGCAGTCATAAGCAGGGCCTATTCTGCTCCTTTTGGCAAAGATGCTCTATGAGGAAGTATGTGTTGTTCCTAAAGTTTATTTGCTTCCCTGCCACATCTCTAATGTAGACTATGAGAATCTTCTTTTTCTCCAAAGAAGTCCTTTCCAAATCTACACAATCACTTTAATCTTAAGGGATCTTACTTTGTGTACAAAGAGATTAGCAAATGTTGAATGGTGGCAGCATATTAATCTTATTAAAGTATATGATTCCTCCATCAGTCATTCAGAATAAGAAGGGTATAAACAGAGATTAGTAGCTTTAAAACATGCATTATTTAAATATCCAGATTTAAGCATCAACTCTTTCAATGACTAATTGTTCAACAACCAAATTCCCACATGATAAGTGAAATTGAACTAATAATTTTGTTAGCATAAGAATAGAAACCCAAAGGTAGTAGTAGGACATAGACATGACATTAAACATTCACAGCACTCTGAAAAGGATTAAGAATGTCAAGGATGAATTAAAGAAAATATTCAGAAGGAAGGCATGGTATTAATATTTTATTTTATTTCATTTATTAATTTGTTTATTGATTGGTACCAGGGATTGAACCCAGGAGGACTTAAATACTGAGCCACATCCCCAGCTCTTTTTATTTTTTATTTTGAGACAGGATCTCGCTAAGTTGCTTAGGACCTTGCTAAATTACTGAAGCTGACCGCAAACTTGCAATCCTCCTGTCTGAGTCTCCTGAGAAGCTGGGATTATAGACATGCACCACCATGCCCATCCATATTTTAATATTTTCATATAAAGAAATTGAACAAAATTCCCTACCTCATGGAGAAATATTATAATGTACTATGAAGTACTAACCTAGTCTAATTTATTTGGGTGAATCAATCAGTATGCATGTGTGTGTATTTAAGAATTCTTTTTGTTTTTTATATTTATTTATTTTTAAAATATTTAAATCTTGTTTTAAGATACATTTTTTAGTTGCCAGTGGGTCTTTTATTTATTTATATGTGATTCTGAGTATCGAACCCAAGGCCTCACACATGCCAGGAAGCGCTCTACCACTGAGCCACAACTCCATGCCTATGTTCTTTGTAAATATGCATGGCAGTATAGTGTACTATATGATACACGCATGGAGTATAACTTATTCTCATTAGGATCCCATTCTTGAGGTGAACTTGATATGGAGTTGCACTGGTCATGTATTTATATATGAACATAGGAAAGTGATGTCTGATTCATTCTGCTAAGACTCTTTTCCAGAGCAGTTGTATGTTCAAAGGAAATTAGAAAGAAAGGTACAGTGATTTCCCATGCATCCCTGGCTTCACACATGTATAACTCCGTCATTACCAACATCCCCTGCCGGAGTGGTGCATTTTTCACCACCAATGAACATATGTCAAAAAATCAAGATCACCCAGACTCCCAGTTTACATTATAGTCCATTCTTGTTCTAGGTTCTATGGGTGTGGACGAATGGGTAATGGCATTTATCAACCATTTTAATGTCTTATATTTTCACTGCCCTAAAATTCTGTGTTCTGTCTCTTCATTTGTCATTCTACCCCAAATCTCAGACAACCACTCATCATTTTTACTGTGTCCATAATTTTGTCTTCTATGAAATGTCACATATTTGTAATCATACAGTCTACATTTTCAGATTGCCTTCTTTCACCTAATAATATGTCTTTAAAGTTTTCATGTCTTTTCATGGCTTGACAGATCATTCTTTTGTAGTGCTCAATAATATCCTGTTGTCTAGATGAACCTTATTATCTATCCATTAACCTACTGAAGGACATCTGATTTTTCCAGATTTTGGCAATTATGAATGACACTGGTCATGTGTTCATATATGAACATAGGAAAGTTACCTTCACCTTTGCAGGTGTTTGTGTGGAAATAAGATCAAACACTCTTGGGTAAATACTAAGGGCTGTGATTTCTAGGTTGTATACTGCAGGTGTGTTTAGTTTCATGAGAAACTACCAGTTCTCTAAAGTGGCTCTACCTTTGTGTGCTCCACCAGAAGCAAATGTGAGTTCTTGCTGTCCCACAACCACATCAGCATCCATCTTGTTGGGATTCTGTATTTTCAGCATTTTGATGGATGTGTGGTAGGCTCTGACTGAGGTTCCAGTTTCCAATTCCTTGATGACTTGTGATATGGAGCATCTTTCCATACACTTCTTGATGCCATCTGTGTATCTTCTTTTGTGAAATAGTCCTTCAGGCCTTTGGCTCTTTCTTAAGCAAATTGTTTTCTTATTGTGAAGTTTTAAGAGTTCTTTGCATGATTTTGACAACAGTATTTCATTAGATGTGTGTTTTGCCAATATTTTGTCCCAGTTTGTGGTTTGTCTTCTCATTCTCTTGACATTAACTATACAGAGCCATAGTTTATTCATGAATTTTAACGAATACTGGTTTGTTAATTATTGTGGTGATGGATCATGCCTTTGGTGGTTGAATCTAAAAGTCGTCACTACATCCACGCTTTTCTAGGTCTTCTGATATTACATCTTTGCATATTATACCTAGATATCTGATTGTTTTGAAGGTCATAAGACCTGTGTTCCATTCCCTTGTGTGTGCAGTTGCCCACCTCCTCTGGCACCATTCCCTGAAAAGACTATGTTTGTTCCATTGCATTGACTCACCCTTTTGTCACCTCTCAGTTGACTATTGTAAAGGTCAACTTGAATTATCAACTTGATTGGATTAAGAGATGTGGATGGAGCCCCAGCAAGGAGCCCAGGACCAGCCGCTCAGATCCCTGAGGTCCAAGCACAGGCCTGCCACAGGCAGCCCCAGTGGTGAACACAAGCCCGCTGAGCCATCAGGCCTGCCATCTCCAGCACCGAGCACATGCCTGCACCCTGTCCCTGGTTTAGTGCCCAGGCCTGTGCCTACACTGTGATTGACCAGCTATCAAGGTCAGGTTGCATTTGCACACAAGCACTGATTATTCTTGACCTGGTGGCAGTGGGACAGCACCCTCCTTAGGACACCACATCATCAAGCACCTCTCAGGCATCAGACTACTGAAAAATAGGAGGCTTGAACAGTACAGTATAATTTTATTGCAGAACTTTTAAAAATAGTATTATTATGATTATTCCTATTATACCTACTATATTCCCACTTTTTCTTTTATTAATATTCTTAGTCCTCTATCATCCTCTTATGTATCTGTTTCCTTGGAGACTATTTCTCTCTTTTCTCATGCTAACATCATATTTTTTTAATTCTGCTTTCACTATTCCTATGACATAGTACCTCTATAGACTCACTTCCTATCTCATTAACACTATATTCTACACCCCTCTTCATCCTCTTTTTCCACCACTTGAAATTGTGGTCCTTATCGCAACCTATTGGTTATGCTGTAGATAATAAATTGAACTCATCTCTGTGTATAATGACAACACAGTTAATATCTAAATAGGGCTATATGGATTAAGGATGCATATTGTTTATATGGTGTACTGCTAATATTAATCTCCTCAAGGTGAGGTATTGGAAATCTGCAGGGACACTATAATTCTTTAAAGGGAAACTGTGATACATCTGATTCACACTGCTAGAGAGGATGATACATGAGCAACATGAGAAAACAATGGAACAAAGTGTCCCAAAAAATCCTAGATGCTATATCAATAAAACCCAATGACAACATGGTAGAGGGAATGTCAGAAAGGGAGTTCAGAATGTACATAATTAAAATGATCTGGAAAGCGAATGATGAGATGAGAGAACAAATGCAGGCAATGAATGATCGCATCAATAAACAGCTAAAAGAGCAATTGTAGAAAAGCAAAAATCAATAAAGAGATAGAGATTCTGAAACAAAACCAAACAGAAATCCTTGAAATGAAGGAAACAATAAACCAAATTAAAAACTCAACAGAAAGCATAACCAATAGGCTAGATCACTTGGAAGACAGAACCTTAGACAATGAAGACAAAATATTTAATCTTGAAAACAAAGTCTACCAAAGAGAGTAGATGGTAAGGAATCATGAACAGAACCTCCAAGAATTATGGGACATCATGAAAAGACCATATTTAAGAATTATTGGGAATGAGGAAGGCACAGAGATACGAACAAAAGGAATGAATAGTCTATTCAATGAAATAATAACAGAATATTTCACAAATCTGATAAATGAGATAGAAAATCAAATACAAGAGGCTTACAGCACACCAAATGCACAAAACTATGGCAGATCCACACCGAGGAACATTGTAATGAAAATATTTAACATACAAAATAAAGATAGAATTTTAAAGACTGCAAGAGAAAAGCATCAGATTACATATGGGGGAAACGAATATGGATATCATCAGATTTCTCAGTCCAGACCCTAAAAGCAAGAAGGGCCTGGAACAACATATTTCAAGCTCTGAAAGAAAATGGATGTCAACCAAGAATCTTATACTCAGCAAAACTTACCTTCAGATTTGATGATGAAATAAAATCCTTCCATGATAAAAAAAAAAGCTGAAAGAACTCACAAAGAGAAAGCCTACACTACAGAACATGCTCAGCAAAATATTTCAAGAGGATGAAATGAAAAACCACAATGTAAGTCAACAATGGGAGGAATTACCCTAAAGGAATAGCCAATTAAAAGAGAAACCAATCAAGTTAAAAGCCAAAAATAAGCCAAAATGACCGGGAACACAAGCTATATCTCAAAAACAACCCTGAATGTTTATGACCTAAACTCATCAATCAAAAGACATAGACTGGCAGATTGGATTAAAAAGAATGACCCAACGATATGCTGCCTTCATGAGATTCATCTCACAGAAAAGGACATCCACAAACTAAAGCTGAAAGGATGGGAAAGAACATACCACACACATGGACTCAATAAAAAAGCAGGGGTTTCCATTCTCATTTCAGATAAAGCATACTTCAAACCAAAGTTAGTCAGAAGGGATAAGGAAGGTCATTTCATACTACTTAAGGGAAGCCTGAATCAGCAAGACATAACAATCATAAATATTTATGCACCAAACAATTGTACATCAATGTATGTTAAACAAATCCTTCTCAATTCCAGGAACCAAATAGATCAAAACACAACAATACTAGGTGACTTTAATACATCTCTTTCACCGTTGGACCGTATGTTATGCCACAAAGCTACTCTTAGCAAATACAAAAAGACAGAGATACTGCATTCTATCAGATCATAATGGAATGAAATTAGAAATCAATAATAAAATAAAAAACAGAAACTACTCCAACACCTGGAGGTTAAATAATACACTGTTGAATGATGCATGGATAATGGAAAGACATCAGGAGAGAAATAAAAAAATTCATAGAGGTAAATAGAACAATGATACCACATATCAACATCTGGAAATCAATAAATATAATTCACCACATCAACAGACTTAAAGTTAAGAATTACATGATTTATTTCAATAGATGCAAAAAAAGTAATTGATAAAATACAGCACCTCTTCATGCTCAAAACACTAGAAAAAATAGGGATAGTAGGAACATACCTCAAAATTGTGAAGGCTATCTATGCTAAGCTCATGGCCAACATCATTCTAAATGGAGAAAAGCTGAAAGCATTCCCCCTGAGAACTGGAACAAAGCAGAGATGCCCTCTTTCACCACTTCTATTCAACATCGTTCTTGAAATTCTAGCCAGAGCAATTAGACAGACTAAAGACATAAAAGGGATACAATAGGAAAAGAAGAACTTAAATAATCACTATTTGCAGATGATATGATTCTATATCTAGAGGAACCAAAAATTCCACCAGAAAACATCTAAAACACATAACTGAATTCAGTAATGTAACAGGATATATAATCAACATTCATAAATCTAATGCATTCTTATTCATAAGTGATGAATCCTCTGAAAGAGAAATTAGGAAAACTATCCCATTCACAATAGCCTCAAAAAATAAAATACCTGGGAGTCAATTTAACAAAAGAGGTGAAAGACCTCTACAGTGACAGCTACAGAACACTAAGGAAAGGAATTAATGAAAACCTTAGAAGATGAAAAGATCCCCCACATTCTTGGATAGGCGGAATTAATATAGTCAAAATGGTCATACTACCAAAAGTGCTATACAAATGCAATGTGATTTCAATTAAAATCCCAATGGCATTCCTCATAGAAATAGAGAATGCAATTATGAAACTCAATTGGAAGAATAAGAGACCCTGAATAGCTAAAACAATCCAGCAGGAAGAGCAAAACAGGTGGTATCACAATACCAGACCTTCAACTATACTACAGAGCAAGAGGAACAAAAACAGCATGGTGTTTGCACCAAAATAGGCAGGTAGACCAATGGTACAGAATAGAGGACACAGTTAAATCCACATAAATACAGTTATCTCACACTTGTCAAAGGAGCCCAAAATATACGATGGAGAAAAGATAGCCTCTTCAACAAATGGTGCTGGGAAAACTGGAAATTCATATGCAGCAAAATGAAACTAAACCCCTGTCTCTCACCCTTCGCAAAACTCAACTCCAAATGGATCAAGGATCTAAGAAATAGACCAGAGACCCTTCACCTAATAGAAAAAAGTAGGTCCAAATCTTCATCATATTGGCTTAAGACCAGACTTTCATAACATGACTCCCAAAGCACAAGAAATAAAAGCAGTAATCAATAATTGGGATAGATTCAAACTGAAAAGCTTTTTCTCAGCAAAGGAAACAATCAACAATGTGAAAAGAGAGCCTACAGAATGGGAGAAAATCTTTGCCACACACACTTCAGATAGAGCACTAATCTCCAGAATTTATAAAGAACTTAAAAAAACTTTACACCAAGAATATAAATAACCCAATCAATAAATGGGCTAAGGAAATAAGCAGACACTTCACAGAAGAGGATCTACAAGCAATCAACAGATATATGAAAAAATGTTCAACATCTCTAGTTATAAGAGAAATGCAAATCAAAACCACCTTAAGATTTCATCTTACCCCAATTAGAATGTCTATTATCAAGAATACAAGCAACAATAGGTGTTGGCAAGGATGTTGGGAAAAAGGTACACTCATACATTGCTGGTGGGGTTGCAATTTGGTGCAGCCACTCTGGAAAGCAGTATGGAGATTGCTTAGAAAACTCAGAATGGAACCACCATTTGACTCAGCTATCCCACTCCTTAGCCTATACCCAAAGGACTTAAAATCAGCATACTTACAGAGCCACAGCTTACACAGCCACATCAATGTTTACAGCAACCCAATTCACTATAACTAGATTGTGTAACCAACCTAGAAGCCCTTCAATAGATGAATGGATAAATAATCTGTGGTATACATACACAGTAGAATATTATTCAGCCATAAGGAATAATAAAATTATGACATTTGCAGGTAAATGGATGGAGTTGGAGAATATCATGTTAAGTGAAATAAGCCAATCTCAAAACACCAAAGGCTGAATGATTTCTCTGATAAGTGGTTGATGACACATAATGGGGTGGGGGGAGGTAAGGGAAAGGATGCATTGTATAGAGAAAAAGGAGGGGTGGGAGGGGATGGGGAAGGAAAGATAATAATATGAGACAAACATCATTACCCTATGCATATGTTTGAATACACAAATTGTATTATTCTCCTTTGTGTACAACCAGAACAACAATAGTTTTACTCCATTTGTGTACAATGAACCAAAAAAGAAAAAAAAAAAGAGATGAGGATGATTAAGTGGGTTCTGGGTGTGCCAGTGCAGGCATGTCTAGGAATGATTGACATGCAGGATAGTGAACTGAAGTGAAGCCCCTCCCTAAGTGTGAGCAGTACCACCCAATAGGATGGAATAAAAGCTGAAAGAACAAGGAAGCAGATGCAGATGCAAGCTCTGCTCTTTTTAAACGGGTTCTTGATTGCTGCTTTGAATGTCTGAGGATGTCAAACTCTCACTCCTTCACTCTTCCAAACCGAACTCTATCAGTGATTCTCCAGGTGGTTTCCAGAAGCCTTGGTCTTGGGACTAGATTAGCACTGTTGATCCTTCTTGTTCTGGGGATCAATTGAACTGCACCAGCGTCTGGTTCTTTCAGCTGTCCAGCTACAGATGGCCATTGTGGACTATCCAGCTTCTGGTTGTGCAAGCCAAACTAATAAATCCCCTTTTTTATAATCATATTTCCTGTTGATTCTGTTCCTTTAGAGAACCCTGACTAATACAATTGTATTTCCATTCTGTTCTATAGATCAGTTTATTCTTTCACTGTTACCAAAGTATCTTGATTACCGTATTTTTACAGGAAGTTTTAAATTTGGGTGTTTTCAGCACTTTAACTTTGTTTTATTTTTTTAATGTCAGTATTGTGTTGACTTTCCTCCATCTTTTACCTCTCTGTCTAAACTTTGGAATCAATTTGTCAATATGCACAAAATAATATGCTAGAATTTTGATTGAGATTGCATTAACATTACATCTGAAGCTGGGAAGTTGGCATCTTGACAACATTGAGTCTTCCTATCCATGACCATGAAACATCTACTCACATGAATTTTCTGTGATTATTTTTTCATCAGCATTTTGTAGTTCTCCTCATATGGATCTTGAACTTCTTTTGTGAGATATCTACCTTAGTATTTCAATTTTGGGTACTAATGTACATTGTAATCTACATGTAATGTACATTGTTTTTAGCTTCAAATTCCACTTTTCCTTGCTCATAAACAGGAAATGTGTTTGATGTTTTTTATAGAAACCTCATGTTATGCAACCTTACTATAATTACTTACGATTTCTAAGAATTATTATGCTGATTCTTTTAGATTTTCTCCATTTATGATTATGTCATTTATGATAAAGCCAGTTTTATTTCTCCTCAATTTGTATGTCTTTTCTTATTTTATTGCACTAGGTAGTATTTACAGGGTGATGTTTAAGACAAGTGATCAGGAGGGATATTCATTCTTCCAATCATCATGGGAAGGATTTGAGTATCTACCATTAAGTGTGATGTTTATTTTGCATAAGTTTCTATCTCCAATATCATCTCATCCATCCCATTTTTCTGTCTCTAAATTATGCACAGCTACTCTTTGTAGCTATTATAAATAAGAATGCTTTCTTGATTTCTATGTCAGAGTGAAACATTGGCGTATAGTGGTGGTACTGATTTTTGTCCATTGATTTTGTATGAATAAATGTATTATTTCTAATAGTTTTTTTGGTGGAGTCTTTAGGGTTTTCTATATAAAAGATCATGTCAGTTGTAATGACAATATGACTTTTTCTTTCCATTTGAATGACCTTTATTTCTTTCTCTGGCCCGATTGCTCTAGCTAGGACTTCTAACACCAGATTGAATAACAGTGGCTCAAGTAAGCATCCTTGTATTCTTTCAGATCTGAGAGAAATTTGTAAGCTTTCCTCATTCAGTATAACTTTAGTTGTTGGCTTATTATGAATGACGTTTATTATGCAGAGGTACATTCTTCTTATACTTAAATCTGTTCAACGTACTTATTATGAAGGAATGTTGAATTTTATCAAAGGCCTTTTCTATATTTTTGAAATTTTCATATGGTTTTGTCCTTCATTCTCTTGATATGGTATCACACTCATGGATTTGCATGTATTGAATCATCCTAACATGCTTGGAATGCATCCCAATTGATCATGGTGAATGATGTTTTTATGTGCTATTGAGTTTGGTTTTCTAGTATTTCTTTCCCTGTGGAATTGAGTAAATATCTGCACACGGTTTTTGAGAGTTGAACTACCTATTGTAAAAGATCATTCACAATGGAGAACCAGGGTTCCTGGTAAATGATTTTGGTTACTACATACTTTCCCATGTTTAAATGTTTAAGATATATTCAGAGAGGTTTAATGATTTTCTAAAGTTTGTCTCACCAATGAACTAGGTAAGTTCACCTAGCCCATCAAATTAGACTTTAAGTGGGTTTCCTTACATGAGGAAGAACACAGAGGATTTTAGTTGTTATAGTATTGCACACATCAAATAGTATATAATGCATGAAATGGAGTATAACTTTGAGAAAATGACTGAACTAAGTAACTGGACTAGAATAGGTTTCACTTCCCAATAATATTTGTTATTTGGGAATTTTTTCTTTTCTTAGCCTTAGTGCCAGAAGAGACTATCTTGAATAAGAATCTACTAGTAATTGTGGCCTGTTTTTATTAGAAGACACGAGTATATAATCATCAACAAGTCTCCAGGGCATGCTAACGTGAGGGTGCCTCAAACCAACAGCACATTCTTAATACATGCACACAAATTGATTTTTTTCCTCACTTAGTTCACCTGGACTTTTGAATGACATTTAATTTTACTTTCAAGTTAAATACAGAATTGATTTATAGTAAACATAATCACATTTTCTAATTTAAGTATGTTATTTGTGTATAGCAACTGTGGTTAAAGAAAATGTAGCAAGGAGGGGCCTGGTAATTATAGAGCATTAATTTTGAGATATTACAAATAATACACCTCTGGGAATATCTGAACACATAATGAAATTTCAGCAAGTCACTGTTATATTGTAATTTATTTCCTTATATTCTCAGGAGACTTAGTTTTGCCTGATTGCTCACAGATGGGTTCTCCCCTAACCATCTCTTTCCTGTTCTTTGCTAGGTGGTGGCAGGGCTGCAGCCAACTTTGAGGATGAGGGATGAGAGGACCCTGCATCTCCTTCTCTGCTCCAGGAAGCCATTTTGGAAGTAACCAACTGGCATCTGTGGGTTTGGTGTCCATCAGAAGCCTTGGACACAGGCCTGGGGCAACTCACCTCCTCCCTAGAGCTGGCAGCAGCCTGTTTGCTTTCACACTTTCCATATTTTCACTCCTATTCAACACTGTTCCTTTCTGTTGAAGTATTCAACACATGTTCTATTTTTTTGACCTGACTCTACCTGATGCTCTGATTTACTGCTTCAAGTTTTGGTGTAACATCATTGTATTTGCATGGTACAACCAAAGCCAGGTGGGTTTGGAGTTTTCATGTTACAGACAGAAAAAAATAATAATATTCCAATTATTTGACAGAAATCCTGCAATTTAAATTCACAACTTATCTAAAATAATCATAAAAGTGTCTGAGCTCTTAAAAATAGTTGAAATTATTTTGTTTTGTTCTGCAAGAATCTAAGTCCACTTAAGTATGCCTTGTGTTTGAAATTGAGATTCAACTAACTTTTTTGGAGTACTTCTTCTGTAGTAGAATATTGAATTCAATGTACTCAGAAGAATAAAACTATACGTACTGAGTATGTGGGAATAAGATCTTCTAGCACATCAATGCAAACTGGATTGCTTTATAAAAGGCAAACAACCACATACTAATGAATTCTGAGATTGTTGTTCTAGATGGAAATTCTCACTTCCACAATGTGGAACCAAAAGACCATTTTCTTGATGATCTGCAGAGAACTCTAGCAGAAAATAGTTTCCTAGCTCTTCACATAATAAGTGTCCCAAATAACATGGCCATACTAAGGGAAAATAGAAAAATCAACGAACTTGCCCTCATCTGATCATCTGTGTGAAATGTAACCCACAGATAAGGAAGAAGTAAAATTTTAAAGGCACATAAGCACAAACAGCTTTGCAAGCTTGAACATGTATTTGTACAATATGGTCAACATAAAACATTTGAAAGCCAAAATGCACCCTAAAATGGGCCAAGCAATCCCTTTAAATGCTTGACAGGAACAAAAGCAAACTTTCTCTGCAGAAACTCTATTTCAAACCAGGCCACAAAAAATTGCCACAAAAATTTTCCATGAATATAAAATCACATCACAAATCACAAACACATACCAAGGCAACATACAGCATTTTTCAGGAGCAGCAGAAAAAGCAGAAAACAGAATGAAATCCATAAAATTTTCAGATATTAGAGTTAACAAATGAAGTACTAAATAACCATAATGAGGTACTTAGTAATGCAAGTTTAGGTACGTTCCATGATGCATGGTTGGAATCCCAGCAACTTGGGAGGCAGAGGCAGGAGGATCACAGGTTCGAGGCCAGCCTCAGCCACTTGGTGAGGCCCCAAGCAACTTAGTGAGACCCTGTTTCTAAATAAAAAATGAAAAGAGCTGGGTATTTATTCAGAGGCAAAGCATTCCTGGGTTTCATCCCCAATATATTTTAAAAAAAGAAAGGAGAAGTGCATGTTTCAAAATATGATTAGAAAAAGCTATATAAAGAGAATCAGAATTAAATTTGAAAGGAAACTAAAGAGAAAAATAAGTGAATTCAATATTAATTGAACGAGTTGTATAAATTAGGAATACCTGAAGACAACATTAGTTTAAAAATAAATTCGAAGAAATTATCTAGAACACAGCACAGAATCATTAAGGCATTTTAACAATTACAGAAAAATGAAAGTCAAAATGAGGAACAGAATATATATCTAATCAGCGTTGTTGAGAAAATGGGGAGAGAACAGGGAAGAAGCAAAGTTAGAGAGATGTCACAATGTTCCAGAAATAACTGGAAGTGCAAGAATAACAAGTAGGATAAATAAAGAGAGTACCTGGTCCAAGTGTGTAAGAGTGAGAACCATCAGCAGACTGTCTTTGAAGACGGGATCATCCTGCTGCCCACTTCTCCAACACAGGAACAAAAGCCAATGGACCTTGGAAAAAACAGTCTTTAATTGCCTACAGTAGGGAAAATAAAAACATAGCTTACAGAAATGTCACATAGATGAGAGCAGTACAAAGACATTTAAGCAGAAATGCCAAGATTTCACACGGCAGACCCTCTTGAGAGGAAATATTAAGGGATTTTCTTAAAGCAAAATTGAAGTGATCGCACATGGAATGTCCGAAATGCAAAAAGGGAAAGGTGAGCAATCAGGGTGGCCAACACTGGCTTTTTTAAGTGGGGAGAGTGACAAACAGGAAGCTACCAATCAGTGACAAGCCAAGAGGTTGCTGATGAAACTATGCTAGTGTGAATAAGTGATTTTGATTAGCAAAAAGCATCATTAGGAATAAAAGAAACTGATGCTTAAGACTATTTCAACTCATCAGAGATGTACATAAGTTGATGTACCTAACTACATATTAAGCAAAATCTGTTAGAAAAAATATGAACAGAATAAAAGATCCACAATCAGAGTGGGGGTTTTCGCTAGACTTTTTTTAATAGTCATAAAACAAAGAAAATTAAAAATATCAGTCGGTCACCAAAGATTTCAACAAACCGATTCACAAGTTAGATTTATTGTACAAACATAAAATATGAAGCGTGTGTGGGATTGACCACATCCTGAGACACAAAACAACTCTCAAATATTTTCAAGCATTGAAAAGTTCTGCAAATACAATGCTTTTGAGTTCAAACAGAGACAGAGAAAGAGAGAGAGAGAGAGAGAGAGACATGAGAGAGAGAGAACCAGCGAGATCTGGAAATATCACGTTCAGAAACTAGAAAAACAAGCCAATGATCAATAAGTTTTGGATAAAATAAGAAATTATAATGGAAACTAAGTGTTTAAACATAAAAGAAAAAAATTCTCCTAGTCAAAACCAGCACCTTTAGAAATGCAGCTTAAATAATGTCTTTTATGTAAATTTATAGTTTTAAATAACTAAAATAGAAAATTAAGGCTGAACATTGAGTCAAGCACCTAACTTTAGATGTTTTAAAGGAAAAATAAGAGAATAAATCCAAATAAATTGGGATTAAACAAATACTGTGAATCTCTGATGCCAAGGCCCGCTCTAAGCACAGTTTAGCTCAGTCCACACTAGGACCCATGCAGGCTGGCCCCGAGCTCTGTCCACTCCCTTGGCTCTGTACCCTCCAACAGTGGAGCAACAAGGAAAAGGCAGCAATGCAACAGAAAGCAATATTAAAACAAAGTCAAATCTGACACTGACTTTTCCAAGCACATCAGGATTATAAACTGCTTGACAGAGTTCAATACTTAGGATCATCCAATCTCTCCTTGAAAAGTAGGGGGCCCTATGTCTCAAAGGACCATAAAATGTAAAAATCCACGTATCAAACCATCCAGTGATCACAACTGCACAGGTGCGGTCATACTCACAGAACTTACATTTTGTTACTTTGGGGATTAAATGAGATAAAATTTCTGTTACCTGTCCACCATGTTCATACTCTCCTCGATGATAAAATGCCATTTCAATGGGCAGTACAGTGCTTGTCCTGTACGAATTACTGGATGGAAAAGAACTACTGGCATTTAAATCCTGATTACTTCCCTTTATTATTTCATTTTAATTTATACTTTTCTTTTCCTTCCTTCCTTCCTTCCTTCCTTCCTTCCTTCCTTCCTTCCTTCCTTCCTTCCTTCCTAAATTTTTACATCTATTGAAGGCATCTAGGTTGGTTCCACAATCTAACTATAATGAATCGGGCTGCTATAAACATTGATGTGGCTGCATCACTGTAATATGCTGATTTTAAGTCCTTTGGGTATAGGCCAAGGAGTGGGACAGCTAGGTCAAATGGTGGATTCATTCCAAGTTTTCTGAGGAATCTCCACACTGCTTTCCAGTGTGGTTGCACTAATTTGCAACCCCACCAGCAATGTATGAGTGTATGATTTTCCCCACATCCTTGCCAACACCCATTGTTGCTTGTATTCTTGATAATAGACATTCTAATTGGGGAGAGATAGATGCCCTTCAATAGATGAATGGATAAAGAAACTGTGGTATATATACAAAATGGAATGTTATTCAGCCATAAAGAATAATAAAATTATGACATTTGTAGGTAAATGGATGGAGTTGGAGAATACCATGTTAAGTGAAATAAGTCAATTCCAAAAAATCAAAGGCCAAATGATTTATCTTGTAAGTGGTTGATGACACATAGTGGGGGGTGGGGGAGGTACAGGTAGAATGGAGAAAGGATGGATTGGATAGAGGAAAATGAGGGGTGGGGAGTGGGCAGGGAAGGAAAGATAATAGAATGAGACAAACATCTTTACCCTATGTATACGTATGAATAGGCAAATTGTATGAATTTACTTTGTGTACAACCAGAAAAATGATAGTTGTTCTCCATTTATGTACAATGAACTAAAGAAAAAAGATTTTTACAGACTTCATTTTGATCATTGTACACAAATGGGATACAACTTTTCATTTCTGTGGTTGTACATGATGTAGATTCACACCATTCAAGGAATCATACATGTACATAGGGTAGTGATGTCTGTCTCATTCCACCATCTTTCATACTCCCAACCCCTCCCCCTCTCATTTCCCTCTTAGTAATCTTCAAGTTGTAATCAAGTCATTAAATTCTATCTAACAAATGAATTCGTTAGAAGAGGTCAAGCTGATGAATCATTAACCCTTTAGGTCCAGCCTCTTAACATTCTTCATTTTCTTCATAGTGGTGATCATATCAGTTTACATTCTTTAAAATCTAATTTAAAGAGTTTGAAAAGGTCTAGGATCTAATGAGCTCTACAAAGCCAGTTCACCTCAGAGTGCTTTTGAATTTTAAATAGTTTTAGCCCAAGCACACTCCGATTCCTAATTTTGAAAATACACCTTTCACTGAGAGAGTTTGCCTACCACAAATCAATGCTTTTTCTCATGTTCGTATGATTATAATTGGAAATTCCTCCCAGAATTTGCTCTGGTGTGTAAATCAGCCCACATGGTCCTGGCTGTTTACTAAGACTCTCCAAGATTTGACCAGGAGTACATGAGCATTTTTAGATTATCATTCAAGAAATTATTCTTGTGGCATATATTTTTTAAGGTGACATTTTATGTTGTTGCAATAAATACATTCTTCTATAATTGGGGATAGGTTGTATGCCGTAAAATTCACCCTTTCTAGTGCATTATTCTGATTTAAAATGTGTGTGCAGTCACACAATCACAACCACAGTCAAAATGTTAAACAGTAACAAATAATCTAAATAGTGCTCTAGTTGTATTTGCAAAAATTTCTCTGATAACATCTGACATGCTTTCTGTCTGAATGAGTTTGTCTTGGTGAAAATTCAAATAAATTTAAGCACACTAGCTAGTTTTCAAATCTGACCTTGTTGCTAAATGCAATGCATTTGAGTTTTATCACTGTGTGTTTGTCAGAAGCTCATTTCTTATGACTGCCAAGTATGATTTCAGTCGATGAATTAACCACAGTTGACAAATTTCCTAGTTCACACAGCACTCATCCCTCCTGCTTCTGGCAATGATGAATAAAGCTACTATAAAACACTAATCTTATCTATTACTATTCTCATATCAACTTTGGTGTTAACAGAATTAATTTTGCTTGGGAATGGTGAGTTTTTGCTTAAGGTTTTTTAAAATGCAATTTTAGATTAATAGAAAAATTGCAGATAGGCCAGGGAGTTCTCATATACTTGGACCTACTTCTATATGATTAATATCTTAATTTAGTATGACACATTTGTCACAGTTTTTTATTATTTTTTATTTTTACACACCGCATTTTGATTCATTGTACACAAATGGGGTACATCTTTTTGTTTCTATGGTTGTGCACAATGTAGATTCACACCATTTGTGTCTTTAAACATGTACATAGGGTAATGATGTCTGTCTTGTTCCACCATTGTTCATACCCCCACCCTCTCATTTCCCTCTACATAATCTAAAGTTCCTCCATTCTTCTCTCATCCCTCACCCACCCATCCCCATTATGTATCATCATCCACTTATCAGTGAAAACATCAGGCATTTGGTTTTGGGGCTTGGCTTATTTCACTTATATTCTCCAATTCCATCCATTTATCTGCAAATGCCATAGTATTATTCCTCCTTATGGCTGAATAATATTCCATTGTGTATAGATATCACAGTTTCTTTCTACATTCATCTGTTGAAGGGCATCTAGGTTGGTTCCACAATTTAGGGATTGTGAATTGAGCCTCTATAAACATTGATGTGGCTGTGTTACTGTAGTATGCTGATTTTAAATCTCTTGGGTATAAACCTAGGAGTGAGATAACTGGGTCAAAATGTGAGTCCATTCCAAGTTTTTGAGTATTCTCTACACTGCTTTCCAGAGCTGCTGCACCAATTTGCATCTCCACCAGCAATGTAAAAATGGTTTTTTTTTCCCCCATGGCCACACCAAAATCTATTATTGTTTGTGTTCTTGATAATAGTAATACTAATTGGAGTTAAGATGAAATCTTAGAGCTGTTTTAATTTGCATTTCTCTAATTACTAGAGATGTTGAATACTTTTTCATATATTTATTAATCACCTCTATATCTTCTTCTGTAAAGTGTCTGTCCAGATCCTTGGCCCATTTATTGATTGAGTTCTTTGTATTTTTGGTGTAAAGTTTTTTAAGTTCTGTATAAATTTTGGAGATTAGTTCTCTATCTGAAGTGCATGTGGAAAAGATTTTTCTCCCACTCTATAGGCTCTCTTTTCACATTATTGATTGTATCCTTTGCTGATAAAAAACTTTCTAGTTAGAAACAATTCCATTTATTATTTCCTGCTTTGATTTCTTGTGCTTTGGGAGTCTTGTTAAGGAAGTCTGATCCTAAGCCAACATGAAGAAGATCAGGGCCTACTTTTTCTTCTATTAGGTGCAGGGTCTCTGGTCTAATTCCTAGGTCCTTGATCCACGTTGAGTTGAGTTTTGTGCAGGGTGAGAGATAGGGGTTTAATTTCATTTTACTACATATGGATTTCCAGTTTTCCCAGCACCATTTGTTGAAGAGGCTGTCTTTTCTCCATTGTATGTTTTTGGCTCCTTTGTCTAGTATGAGGTAACTGTATTTGTGTGGGTTTGTCTCTGGGTCTTCTATTCTGTACCATTGGTCTGCCTGTCTATTTTGGTGCCAATACCATGCAGGTTTTGTTACTATTGCTCTGTAGTAAGGTCTGGTATTTTGATACCTTCTGCTTCACTTTTCCTGTTCAAGATTGTTTTGGCTCTTTGAGGTCTCTTATTCTTCCAGACGAAGTTCATGATTGCTTTCTCTTTTTTTTATGAGGAATGTCATTGGGATTTTGTTGTTCCTTCCGCACCGAACAACAAAGGTTGGGTGCCCACCCTAGGACCAGCCAGGGGGGGGCACAGGGTCAGGCAGGATGGTGAGTGTCGAAGGCTGAAAAACGCACACCAGCTGGGAGTCTGTTCAGGAGAATCTCAGTTTAATGGAGGAGGAGAGCAGATATGTAAGGGGGCGAGTGCGCGGGAAAGAAACAAAGAAAGGAGAGGAGATACCTGCAGGGCCAATCACCTTAAAGGTAAACAGCCCGTGCAGCACACATCAAAGCCTGCAGGACAAAGGTCAGAGCTGCTCACGTTCACAGAAGTCGAATGGGCCAATCCTAGGTCACCACCTTGGTGGTACCACTGGTGAGGGGGGCTTATGCCCCGAGGGTGGTGTTGTTGCGGTCGCCATCTTAAGGTGTGTTCCTACAGGATTTTACTTGGAATTGCATTGACTCTGTATAGTGCCTTTGGTAGTATGGCCATTTTGACAATATTAATTCTGCCTATCCAAGAACATGGGAGATCTTTCCATCTTTTAAGGTCTTTTTCAATTTCTTTCTTTAGTGTTCTGTAGTTTTCACTGTAGAGGTCTTTCACCTCTTTTGTTAGATTGATTCCCAAGTTTTTTTTTTTTTTTTGAGGCTATTGTGAATGGAGTAGTTTTCCTAATTTCTTTTTCAGAGGATTCATCACTTATCAATAGAGATGCATTAGATTTATGTGTGTTGATTTTATATCCTGCTACTTTGCTGAATTCATTTATTAGTTCTGGAAGTTTATATATCTCTTTAAGTTACCTTTCCAACCATAATGATTATTTTATGGAGAAATTAGATGCACCAGGAATTTTTCATTCACTTCAAGGATGAATGGAAGAACATGTGTTCACCGAGAAGCTGTTTCCTAGAAGGGGGAAGACCCAAGAAAGTCCAGGGTTACAGACCCTAGGAGACAGTCAAGAGTGTCAGGTCCCATGGGGAGGGTTCAGATGAAGGATGAAAAGGGCACTGGGCTGTTTGTTTGAGGAGCCTGGGGCTAGAGTTCCTGAAGTAGCACAGAGAGGGAAGAGGGGATGGAAAAGCACAAACTGCAGGCCATGTTTTCAAGGGTAGATTTCTAAGCATGCATGCTCTGAACGTAGCACCCACCGAATGTTTTAGTTTTAAAACGATGGTAGCGTGAAACAGACAGTATTACCTCATGGACATAGATGACTGCATGACCCATGTGATCCTACAATATGTATAGTCAGAAAAATGAGAGATTACATTCCATTTATGTATGATCTATCAAAATGAATAAATGCATTCTACTGTCATGTACAGCAAATTAGAACAAATAAAAAATAAAATAAATAAAATGGAATTTCCTTTTAAGATGTCATCAACCTCATTTTCTCTCCTAAGTCCTTTGAAAGGTCTATGTGGCCATAGTGTCTCCACCAACATGGTGTCCACTCTCCAAAATCTATGTATTGACAAACAATTGCATTTGCCTGAAGCAAATGAACACTCCAGGTGATGCATGGTATTATTAAACTGAAATGGTCAAAGTGCAAATTATCTTACTTTATGTGGCTTAAATTCCACTGCCTACTGGTCATTTAATTGTGAAATCACTTGATTTGACATTTTTTCCTCTTCACAATGGGTCCTCAACACCCCATACTAACATTTCTCAAGCACTTAAATGATATCCAAGGGATGGAATACTGTTGTCTCTCACATGCTGAGCTGTTGAATTCATCCTCTATTAAGCCAAACATGAAGGTATGCAGAGGTCAAACTCCCTGTAGGATCTCATTTAATTTTGCAAACCAAAGCTGGAGTCAGAAAGCAAAATTTGAAATTATGAAAATAAGATGAGTATGGATGATTAGAAGTTTTGATAATGTTATAGTTTAGATATGAGGAGTCCTCCCAATCTCATGTGTGAGACAATGCAGGAAACTTTGGGATGAAATAATTGGGCTATGAGAGCCTTAGCCTAATTAATGCATTACTCCACTGATTCTGATGAACTGGGCAGTAGCCGTAGGCAGGAATTGTGTTCCTGGAAGAAGTAGGTCACTGGGGGTGTGCCTTTGGGGTTTATATTTTGTCTCTGGTGAGCAGAGATCGGCTTCCTGGGGCCATGCCCTGAGCAGCTTTCCTCCACCCTACCCTTCCACCATGATATTCTGCCTTATCTTGAGCCCAGGGCTATCCAATCTGCTGTCTGGACAGAGACTTCTGAAACCATCAGCCAAAATAAACTTTTCTTCCTCAAATCATTCTTGTCAGGCCCTTTGGCCACAAAAACAGAAAATTTGATGTAACAAAGGCGCTGTCCTTACCATGAAGGGAGAATGTAGCACCCTCAGCAATCCATATAGGGACAATGAGCAGGCTTGTCACCCTATCCCTTTGCTGCATGTTCTTATTGCTTTTAAATAAAATGAGTGAAAAGAAGTTGTGGACCATTTTTTAAAAAGCTGTTAATAAACTTGATATTTAAATTTGAGAAGGAAAAAATTACATTGTAAATGCTTATGGGTAAAACCATATCAAACTCATGTTCTTGGGTTAATATTATCAAAACAAAAGAATTGCTGTTTCTGACCAGTTTTCTTTATTGATATTACTCTGGCAATATTTTAAGAACAGGACGTGAGTCGGTAAACACTCACAGGGGCTTTGGACCATGGTAGATTACAGCGAAAGAGAGAACTTGTTCTGCTGCACAATTCACCTTCAAAACGGCCTGAGGCCCCTGCACATATTATGCTGTATGATAGCATTCATAATTTGTCTTATCTTACATTGGGTGAGGCAAAGGTAGCAAAGATATTCTGTTACACAATGAGCCTGAATACAGCCTTTAATATTTAAAGGTTTTTATTTTTATTTATTTTTTATTATATTTTATTGTCCCTCATATGCTGGGGATTGAACTGGGCACCTTGCACAAACTAGGCAAGCGTTGGCAAATGCTCTTCTCCTGACTACTTCCCTGATTACTTTCACCCACCTTTATTATTTTATTTTGAGACACGGTCTTACTAAGAGACTTGAGACTTGTGATTTTGTTGCCTCAGCCTCCATCAATGCTAGAGTTACAGGTGTGCACCACCATGCCTGGTTTTATCCAAAGAATCTTGGTTAGACAAGAAACAGGAAACCACAACATTATCTCACTTGCTGCCTTATATTCAGGAATTCTGAAGCTTCTGAGACCTTGCAAATAATTTCTTTGTGAATTGTCAGAATTAGTAGTTCTTTTCAGTTTAAAATGACAAACTTTAATAGCAACAACTACTAAAACTATTTAAAAAATTTCCTGCTTTGCCTTTGTTTGCAATTACAATATTTTAGTTTTTGAAGGACAACGCAAACTAGCATATGAGGAGGAGGAGTCGAGGGGTGGGTTGAATTGTCAAAGTCAAGAGAAACTCTCAAAGTTTGCACTAAAGAAAATTTTGATTTTTAATCAAGAATAAGACTTTCTTATTTATTTACTAATTGCCTAAAAGATTCATCGGAATAGATTTTTATTTTTTTTTCTTGTATATGGACACAATACCTTTATTTTGTTTATATATGAGGATAGAATCCAGCGCCCCATAAGTGCGAGGCAAGTGCTCTACCTCTAGCCACAGCCCTAATCCAAGAATAGATTTTTTAATATTGTTTCTCAGTTGGTGAATTTTTTCAAAGATTCACCTAGGAGCTTCTGTTTATCAAACACTTAATGGATTTTAAGTAATAATTAAATTTATCTAATAAGTGAATTTATCTAATAATTTTTTTATTCACACAATTCATATAATCTTACATATACATAGGGTAATACTGTCTGTCTCAGTCTACTATTTTTCCTTCCCCCATCCATCCTGTCCCCTTTTCCTCTACACCATCCATACTTCCTCCATTCTTTCCTATCCCCCCATAACACTCACCACCCCGTTATATATCAGCATCCACTGGTTTTTTGGGTTTGGCTTATTTCACTTAGCATGATATTCTCCAACTCCACCCATTTACCAGCAAATGCCATAGTTTTATTCTTCTTTATGGCTGAGTAATATTCCATTGTGTATATATACCACAGTTTCTTTATCCATTCTTCAGTTGAAGGGCATCTAGATTGGTTTCACAATCTAGCTATTGTGAATTGAGCAGCTATGAATATAGATGTGGCTGCATCCCTATACTTTGCTGATTCTAATAATTTTTGTTAGAAATAAAAATAGAAATAAAGATTGTTACTTAGCTTCTCAGTGACAATGTTTTCCCTACTCTCAAGATAAGTGGCCATAGTTGTATACGATCATTCTTCCACGTTCAATGATACAATGTGTAATAATGTCCCTTTCACCCCTTCTCCCCAAAATAACAAAAATAAAAACCTAAATGGACAAAAAGGAAAAAGGTTAGCTAGTCTTGTATATAATGAACAGAAGTCAGTCCTTCAAACACACCAAATAACTAACCACAAAATAACATGGGAATATAGTTTTGCACACACTTTCTGGGACGGGGTCACTGGAATCTTTCTTCTTCAGTGGTCGTCCTTTCCCACTAAACGATGAAAGTTGTACAATCACTGCTGCTTTCTTTGCCTTCTAAAAATGGATGTGGCTTCTTCCATATTTGGCTCTTACCCACGTAGAATATAGTATCGATGTTACTATTAGTGTATTGCCTCCTATGTCTTACAGATATTAAAATTTGAGAACTTAAATTTGCAATATGCCAGAAAACAATAATTTTCTAAAAATAAATCTGATCAAATTGTTATTGAAATAGGATCACCCTGGAAACCAGACCATTAGAGAAGTAATATTACCTTTAATTTTTAAAGTCTTAACATGCCGATCTTCCCTTGGAACTAATCTAGAAATTCTACTCTGTTATCAGCATTCCTTTTAGTATACAAAGCTTCCAAAGGGGAAGAAAAAGATTTATGCATTAAATACTTGAAATTGTGATAAGAAATATATTTAATATATTAATATCAAAACCCTTAATTTGTTTGATCTCAGGATGCCTATACACTATAAAACTATGATTGGGGTTTATAAATAGCTTAAATAGCTCTCTTATTATACTATTGGAAATTAAAAGTGATAAATATTTTAATAATGTTCATTTGAATTTTATTTGATTTTATTAGTTATAATTTTACATATCAAGAAAACACATAGCATGTTAATGTAAATAACACCTCTTTCATGAAAACTATATTGTCAAAAATAAAACAGTGAAAGGAAGACAGAATTATGCTCTTGCAAATGTCTTTAATATCTGCAGTAATGCAGGGCAGTGGGAGTTGCTGATGCCGCACTGATTCATCTATTGCTAGTTTTAATTTTTGCAGCACATACAAAGTTCTGCCTCACACAGATAATGTATTTGGAACTTGGGGGAATGTTTGAAGAGCCTTTCCAGGTTATTATGAATATTGGTCTTTGATACTACAACAAAATTTGATGTGTAGTAGTTAATGATTATTTGCGGTGGTCTGAAACTACATCAATGAACTTCTCATACTTTGGTGTATTTAGATTCACTGGGTCATCTTGCACTTCGGATGAATCTTTCTCATGTGGATGATTATCATGCATTTGGCATTTACAAAGTATCAGTTCAGTGAGGATGCAGATTGAGTGTTGATGTATCTCCTTTAAGTGTTGGAAGCCATCAAGCTTAGGTGGCAGTTACGACTCTAAAAAAATTCTAAACTTCATTAGGAAGTGGAAATGTTGTCACTGAAAACCAGCACTATCAGTTATTTTTCTAACGTGTCAATCTCATTTTGTCAATTTTATTTAAACAATCTTCTGAATATCTAAGCTTAATTAGCATAGATTAGCTGTTAGTCTTAATTTCTAGTGAAACTGGTGCTGCTGGGAAAACATGTCTTGTTTAGTTCCCAAAACATATTCATGGGCTTTAACCCAAGATCCATCACATTTTGAGGGCAGCAGAATGCTGTATGTGAAACTTGAACTTTAGCAGACTGCATATTGAAAGGTAAAATCACTTTTACTCCCCTGACAAGGACATTCTTTTTTTTTTTTTTTTTTT
>JAJEJO010004905.1:133265-183282 GCA_020662805.1 Glaucomys volans | reverse complement strand
AACCAGGGATTGAACTCAGGGACCACTTGGCCACTGAGCCACATCCCCAGCCCTATTTTGTATTTTATTTAGAGACAGGGTCTCACTGAGTTGCTTAGGGCCTCGCTAAGTTGCTGAGGCTGGCTTTGAACTCGCGATCCTCCTGACTCAGCCTCCCAAGTCGCTTGGATTACAGGCGTGCGCCCCCATGCCCGGCCTCAGTATAATCTTTTTTCATATTTTATCTCTTCTTAGGATATTTAAAACGGCTACATTGTGAGAACTCTAAAATCTTGAAAATCTGAATTAAACATTAGAAGAGGATGATCAAATGGTTTTGATGCACAAACATTTGCAACACTGAGGAGATTTACAAATTTATAAAACACTATGGAGCTTGAGATAGCAAGCGGATTTGAATACTAAGAAAAATGATTGGAACTGAGCAGAGTCATCCAGTGAAACTGACTAAAATGAAAATTAGATCCGGATACTAAGTAATCTGAATGCCAAGAGGAATACATAGTTCCATGAGAACTGCATAGGAAGCCAGCAGTGGCAAGAGGTAAACACTTTTTTTAACCGAAAGGTGGTTTAATGATGGAAATGCCTCACTTGGAGCATCTCCCATAATTCTTACTATATCCCGAAAACAGCTTAAAGCAATGTATAGGATTTCTTATGCCACTGAATTAATGTCACATGCAGTCTAATAATGTCTTGTATAATTGGGGGCCATCCCGAGCCTTCTCTAGACTGAGTCATGTGTGAGATGTTTCTGGTAAACTACATGGATTTATAAACAAATGAAAGCTTTTACATTATTAATCCCTTTGCATATGGTGATGAGGTCATGTAGGGTACAATTTAAGCAGAGAAAATACATGTATGTTTTTAAAGCAGATTTCCTATTGATGACAATGTATTACATGCTTTCAAATGCCACCTTTTTAAAAAAAATGTAACTTTTATTATCCTCATTCTGTGAAATCACAACCAAAATGGCAGCCAGAATTTGGATATTTCTTTTTTTCTTTTTTTTTTTTTTTTTTCTTTCAGTTCTTTTAAGCTGTCTTCCACACCTGTGACCAACTGCTGTGGTTGTCAGAAACACTAAGAGAATACTTTCTTAAGCATTGGGAACAGATCTATCCTCAGGACCACAGGGACTCCCGCCAGAGACCAGCTGCTCTGTTTAAATCTATTTGGCACTACAAGCAAGTGCCAGGAGCATCTCTAATGCTGTGCTTACACCAGTTATTTTCAAAGAAGTTTCTTTAGTTAAATTATAACAACACATGGCCATAGTTCCAATTCAATATTTACCATTAAATTTATAGATGATGTGCATTTACATCCATAAACTAAGCATTAAGAGAGGCTGGGATCCTGGTTATGTATTTTATCTTATTCTAAAATGAATATTTTCCCTTATATTACGACCAAAGACTTTCCAGCACATACACAGAACCGAAGGTCCTGTTTCTTCCAGGCAGAATGTTTGATTCTGACCCAAATTTCAAAAGATCAAAATAAATACAATTTTTTGTCTGTGTATTCCAAATATCATTTGAATTTCAAGTGCTCTTCATTCTAAGTAGAATTTGAATATGTTCAAATTTACGTGATTGGTGATGTTACCATTTGAATAGAAAGTGGAGAAACAACAAAATTGGGAGATTGCTGTCCCTTATAATGTGGTGCTTTATTGAAAGAAGGAAGGTGGCTGGCTTATCACCATTTATAATCATCATTTCGTGTATTGGACTCCAAAACAGAGAAAATTAATTCAGATATGCTTACTCTTTTATGTATTTTCATTTTTATTCTGTCATTAGATAATTGTGTTTCGCCTGTTTTTTTTTCACATAATTCCAGAAAACAATGAAAGTATCAAAGGCTAAGTTGAAATTCCTTTTATATTTTATTTTATTTTTATTGCAATTGTTGGTTTATTCTTTTTGTTAAATAATACTCCATGGTGTAAATACACTACCTCTTCATTCTCTTAAGGTATATTTGTTAAAAACAATTTCTTAATGTGGCAAAGAACTCATTCAATCCAATACTTTTGTATTTATTTTATTTAGAAATGACATCCTATTGAGAATTGACCAAAGAAAATTTTGTATATACAGTTGTATTTTGTGAAATACATTGCATAGGCCTTCTTATATAACTTTTGTTAGTAATCTATTAATTATTACTTGTTAAAGCATAAATTCATTTTATAGACATGTAAGAGAAGCATCACATGATATTTCATTTGACACTTTCAATGCCAGTGTTAGGATAGATCACTCAAAACTCAACAACTAAAAACTTGGGAGTGTTTAGGATTGTGTAATTAATGATTTTTAACATTCTCTTGCTTCACTTTAAAAAAAATCTACTAGTGGAAGTAATTAAATTGGCACCTAATGAGAAGAAACTATGAAGTATTTCATGATTTTGCAAATTAACACTTGAGAAAGGACTAATTTGGAGAAAACTTTCTTTATCAAGTCAATTCCTCTAGAAGGAAATGACTCTAATTAAATGGTTATGAAAGTTTGGCCTTTTTGTGAGGTTCCTTTGCTTCATATTATAAGTTGGTAGGATTTGTGTTTTGTGGAAGACTATTCAAACAAGATCAACCAAGGAAAGTTCTCTCATTTTCCAGCCTGGACCACAAAGGTGGAAGGGGGATAAGCAGAAGGTGTGCTGAGACGGAGGCAGAGGTCACTTCAGGACCGCGAGGCAGACGTGTTAAGAGTCCCATTATCCTAAGAAACAGTTTCACAATGCAACCTTTGAAGATGAATTGATCACAATTGGGTTTTAAGAGTACATTCAGTCTACAAATGATGGTAACCAAGCAATTTAACACGGAAAGGTACAAGTTCTGTTTCTCAGGAGTAGACTCCTCTGGGTTTCTTATCGTTCTTTAAATTGTCTTCTTCCTTCCTTCACTCTAAGCAGTGGTTCTTTAGTCCTAAGGACAGACAGTTTTCTTAAAATGCATCAATACCTTCCACAGAATTGGAACTCCTTATGCTAAGTTACTGATTTCCAAAAACTGTGAGGTCCAATGCTTGTATTGTTTTTCTAGTAAATCCTGGGGGAATCCATGCCATGTGTTACCTGGAAGAAGGGAAATGTTATAAGCAGAAAGGATTACTCTGCTATTGCTCTGATGAATGATACAACCAGACCGAGGAAATTCTGGCAGCTTTAGGTAAACTATGTTCGTGATAACTGGAGTATGCTGGTTTATCCCTGTTTCTAAGTCACCCTTCTCTTTCAGTTTTACTCATCCCAATTTTCTGATAATTCATTCCTTTGCTCTTCCCTAGGCTCCTGTTCTTCAGTGCAATCTTTAAATCTTTTGGTTGTAAATGTCCACATCATCTCTGAAGAAGTTTTTCTGCCTCTTCTATTTTGCCTTTAAATATCCATCTTCCCATCTACTCCAGAATGAGGTTTCTACAGCCTTCATATGGCTGGATTGGAAGTTCCTGCAAGCCCTCAGTGACACCCTATCTTGGCACTGTCAACACCCTAGGGGGACCATGATGGCCTTCCCTGAACTGGTTCTGGTCTCCGTCTCATCTCTGAACTCCCTGCCTGGACACTGGTGGATGAGCGAAGCTGGGCCATTCCCAGCTCCCAGCCCGCCACATGCTTTCCCCACCTCCTTCCCTTTATTACTGTGATTCCTCTGAAAGGGATGCTCTTTTGATCCCTCCCCCTCAGCCCCACTAATCAATCCTAATTCTATTTCTCAGCTCCAAAATCTCCACTGAGAATCTGTCTATGACTTTTCCCAGCTGAAAAATGTGTCCCTGTTCTCTGTCCTCATATCCTCAAAAATAAGACTTTACCTTTTCATTTACAACAGGGTTCTATATTTGCCTGTTTCCAATATGTGTTCCAAGGTAAGCTGTGGGCTTTTAGAAGTCATGAAATGCTTTTTTATATACATGGCACCTAGAACTGAGATTTGTTTCCAGGAGTCTTCAAAGAGGAATCAGTCTTTGATACTGTTTTGCTATTTAATAAACACTTCCAACTGCCTTCCTGTTGCCTCTTCTTCTTTATGTCCCAAATATTGTTGTGTCAAAATAAAAAAAAATATAGAGATGAATATCCAATAAAGGGTCTTCCACTTGGCTTAAAGACAAGGACTGTCATATGGGACACACATGCACAGGCTGAGGTGGCCACTAGTGTGTCTGGAGAACAAAGAAGAAATGGGGTTTCCTTAGGATAGAGAAATCTAAATAGGTTATCTTGTCATTCCTGTGATGCTTGGGCATCTTTTTTATTTGATAAAAAATAAACAAAATACACTCTGCAGAGTGTATTTTGATGTATTATACATACATGGAGTACACCTTCCCATTCCTGTGGTTGTACATGATGGGGAGTTTCACTGGCCACGTGTTCATATATGAACATGGGAGAGTGATGTCCAATTCACTCTAGTCTCTGAGTGAGTTGTTTTGAATGAAAGTTCATTGGCATGTTCAGAACTTGCTAGAGCAGACAAGCTCTGATTGGCAAGTCACTATGCAAGGCTAGTCCCTAGGTCATAGCTGGCTGTTGTGGGGTCAGTATCTAGTAAAAACCATCTTAAGGATAAGTCAGCTGACTTTGTGGGATGTGCTCATTGGTGACATAGTTTCACTTAGTGGAAATAAATTCTGTAGATTTATCATGCAACATAATGACTAAATCACTTCTTTCCATGAATTCCAGTCCTCAGCTTCTGGCAACCATCACTCTGTACTCTAATTTTATGAGTTTAATGTTTTTAGATTCCTGGCTTATGTCACTTGGCAAAGTGTCCTCCAGGTTCATTTAAGTTGTTGCGAAGGTTGCCTCCATTTTCAGCTGAGTAGCACGCCATTATATATGAAAAATGTGTGTTCCATTGTTTTGCAATCCTATGCAGTGGGCACGTAGGTTAATTTCATACCTTGTCTTTTGAGAATAATGCTATGAGAAACAGGGACACGCAGATAAATTCTGATTTTGTTTTCCTTGGATATCCCAAAAGGTGGGACTGCTGAAAAATGTTGTTGTTGCTCTTCTTGTTGTTTTTCTCCTCCTCCTCCTCCTCCTCCTCCTCCTCCTCCTCCTCCTCCTCCTCCCCCTCCTCCTTTCTTCTTCCTTTCTCTCTCTTTCTGGAATCTCCATATTGGCTACACTAATATACATTCTTACCAACAGTGAACAAGATTTTCTTTTTCTCTGCATCCTTATGGAAGTTTGTTATTTTATTATCTTTTATTATAATAGATAATAAAATGTTATTTCTAAAATTCTGTTGTTTCCCTCTGCCTTACCAACTATTGCTAAGGACTGATTTGTGTCTTCCCTATATCCATATGTATATTCATGTCCTGTCCCCCAAGTGGATGGCATCTGGAAACTGGGTCTTCAGTGGATGTTAAATGAGGTCATAAAGGTGGGCCTCAATCTGATAGGACTCCAGTCTGATAGGAAGAGAAAAAGAGACAGCTCTTTCTTCTGTTTATTGTGTGTGAGGACACAATGAGGAGGTGGCCATCTGCAAGAAAGGAACAGGACTCTTATTGCAACCTAAATTACTGACACCTGATTTTACACTTCCAGCTGCCAGAACAGTGAGAGAAAAAAAAAAAAACAAAAACAAAAAACAAAAAACAAAAAAACCTTTTTTTTTTGTTTAAGCTACCTAATCTAATGGCATTTTGGTATGGCAGCCTGAGCCCTCAAAGACAACTACTGGTAATAAAATATTACCTTTGTAAATGCTACTCTATTGGTAGAAAATAGTATTTGCTTTGCTATGGACTGAATATTTATGTTCACCTTCTAACACACATATTGAAGTCCTGACCCCCTAGGTAATGGTATTGGGAAATGAGACACCTAAGAGATAATTGCAGGTAGATAAAATCATGGGGATGGGACTAGTGGTGGAATTAATGCCCTTGTAAGAACAGAGAGTGTGCCCTAATTGAATAGGACTTTGATTTTGGATTTCTCATCCCCCAGAACTGTGAAATACATGTCTGATATTTAGGGCACTCAGTCTCTATTACATTATTGCAGACCCAGCAAACCAATCCAACTTGTATGTCCTTATGAATGTTAGTAAGGCTTTAGAGTGGAAATAAAATGAAATTGAACCCCTATTTCTCATCTTGCACAACACTCAACTCAAAGTGAATCAAAGACTTAGGCATTAGATCAGAGACCATGCAACTATTAGAAGAAAAAGTAGGCCCAACTCTCCACCATGTCAGCTTAGGAACTGACTTCCTCAATACGAATCCTAAAGCACAAGAATTAAAATCAAGAATCAATAAAGGAGACAGTACTAAACTAAAAAGCTTCTTCACAGCAAAGGAAACAACCAAGAACATGAACAGAGAACCTACAGAATGGGAGAAAATCTTTACCACCTGCACCTCAGATAGAGCATTAATTTCCAGGATAAACAAAGAACTCAAAAAACTTAACACTATTAGTAACAATAATAGTCATAATAATAATAATAATAATAATAATAATAATAATATAACCCAATCAATAAATGGGCTAAGGAACTGAGCAGACACTTCAAAGAAGAAATACAAATGATTAAAAAATATAGGAAAAAATGTTCAACATCTCCACCAATTCAAGAAATGCAAATTAAAACTACACTGAGATTCCATCTCACTCTAGTCAGAATGGCAATTATTAAGAATACAAGCAACAATAAATGTTGGTGAATTTGTGGGGGAAAAAGTACACTTATACACTGCTGGTGAGAATACAAAATGGTACAACCATTATGAAAAGCAGTATGGGATTGCTCAGAAAACTTGGAATGGAACCACCATTTGATCCAGTTATCCCCTCCTTGGTTTATATCCAAAGGACTTAAAATCATCATACTACAATGACCCAGCCACATCAATGTTTATAGCAGTTCAATTCATAGTAGCTGAGTTATAGAACCAACCTAGGTGTCCTTCAACAGATAAATTAATAAAGAGAGTGTGGTACATATACACAATGGAATATTAGCTCTAAAGAAGAATGAAATTATGACATTTGCCATTAAATAGATGGAACTGGAGAATATCATGCTAACTGAAATAAGTCAGTGCCCAAAATCCAAAGGCAGAATATTCTCTCTTAAATGTGGATGCTAATTCACAACAAGGGAGAGGAAGATTAGAACCCTAGACAAAGAGGAATGAAGGGAAGGGAGAGGGAATGGGAATAGAAAAGACAGTAGAATGAATACGTTTGTAGAAAGATACGTTTGTATCTTTCCTATCATTATATGTGAATATAGGACCAATGTAACTTTGCATCATATACAAACACAGTAATGGGTTACTGATTAGAATAAGTTATACCTATTCTTTGTATGTATAATATGTCAAAATACACTCTATTGTCATGTATGTTTAGAACGAACAAGAAGAAAGAAAGGAAGGTCATACTCTTAATCCCACTATTATATATAATTATAATGCATCTATAAAAAATTATGAATTTAGAAACCAATAAAACCCCATTGTACATGTCTTAACTTGCTTGAATTACTGCACATTATTTCTTACATTTATGGAAAAATAATATGCTAAAGTAGTTAAATTAATTTAGCCAATAAGGTTATGTTTCTTTAGAAACTGCATTTTAAAATTAAGTGAAAGTTATTAAATTTCAAGCAAGTCGAGATAGCTTATTTTTTTATTATTTGGTCTATTTAGTTATACAAGGTAGCAGAAGACATTTTGATTCATTGTGTTGCCTGGGCACAAAAATATAGTATGGATAAATTTATTTTGAAATTAAAAAAATAGGTTTATTGATTCATAGAGATAGGACTCCAAAGTGATGGTTATTTGAGTCAAAGCTGTGATAACACTAATGGTGGAGAGTATGCATTCAGCAATTCTTTTGTACTATGCTACATTTATTTTTTTCCCATTATGCCTCACAACTCTGAGATATGTATTATTATTATTTTTTATCTACAGAAGAGGAATTGCATCATAGGAAAGTTGCATAACTTGATCAAAGTCACGCAGCATTAAGTAGAGTGTTCATTTTCCCTGAATATCACTATTCTTTAAAAGTAATATATAGTTAAGAATTTAATCTTAACTTAAACCATCTTCACTTCTAAATTAATGTAAGATCAAGATGCTTCCTTTTAGTATGTCTGCTATTAGAATTTCTGTACTCACTTAATTTTCATAAAGGTTGCAGAAACAACTATAGCTCATCTATTATAAATTTTAAAAAGTGTACTGGGAAGTTAAAATTCTTTACTAAGCCTTTCAGATTTTACTTTGTTTCCTTGTCCTTCCTTTCTTCATGTCTTACCCCTAATCAGACAGTACGTCTCTGTAATGGCCTTTAACAAGGTTTTCTGAAGTCGTCACTTTAGATAACTGTATCTTAATTTTTTTCACTCCTATTTAGCAGATTTGTTGAAATTTGGTTGAATTTCACAACAATGATAAGAGAAGCATTCAGTGCTCACCAAATACCCCCACACTTCCCAGACCTCCCTGCCACCAACTGGGTCCTGAGAGAGGAGCTCTGGTTAAGGAGTTGCAGGAGAAATTCACTAGGAGGCATGGAGGAGCTGCAGTCCTTACTTTCTCTTTCCTATCTTCCCAGCAACCTTGGAGGTGCACACAGATGGCATGATGGCGACTGTCTGGATGTTTGTGTAGGAGAGTGGACCTGGTCAGCGTGCAGCAGATTACACAACTAGCCAACAAACCACAAAGAAGGGACTTCCTTGGTTCCCTTGGGGATCCCTTAGTGTCCACAGCATGGCCTTCCCTGCCTGATGAATTAGAAGGGCCAGGAGCTGGCATAGCTGACTCCTGGAGACCATCAGATTCACTGGGTGGGAAGGAGCATTGTCCATTAACAGAAACTCCTCTGCCTTCTCTGGACATTAGACAGATGACTTTGTAGCAGGAATAAACCACCTTGAACAAGGGAGTTCTACCCTCTGTCTGAGAGCATATATCACTAACTTAAGTGGCTTTGCCAATCATTGTGAATTTACAAGATTTAGCCTCTTCTCAACAGGATATTTCACACATATTCAATTGAATTTCCTAGGATAATATATTTCCCTTATTTCCTTGATGTAATAAAATTTTAAATTATGGTTTGCCACACATTGTGAAAAGATTATTATTATAAGCAGCAGCAAATGAATGGAGGAATCCTACTTTTGAAAATCTAATTCGGCTGTGTGAAGTTTAATGACTGTTTGGAAAGCCCTAATGGTTTTATTACATCCCCTACAGCAAAGATTTAAGTATTAAGAATGAATAAAAGGAAACAATAACACATTTTAATAAAGAACATTAATTAACATATGTTGAATGTTAACTAATCGCTTGTTCTTGGCAGCAAGTTTTATCAGCCAGAGGGCAGTAGAATATAAAGTGAGCACACTGCCTCCACAGTGGTTGATGTGGAGAAGAAAGACAGTGACGAACAGGCCATGTTAACACATTAATTTCTAAATTGAAATTGTTCAGGCAGAGGAAGGCTTCACGTATTTACTTAAGGGGTGTTTCTCACTTTAATACAAGTTAATGGATGATCACTAAAAATGGAATTACAACTGCCATACATCAGCAGTCTCTGCAGAATTCCACTTTATTAATGTGCATCATAATTCAGCCCGATTTAGCTCCTGATACTCAGGATCCTTAGTGGAATATCTGCTGATTAATATTTGCTAGAGAAATGGAAATGTCTGGTTATGACTTGGGTAAGGAATGAGTACTGCTGATTGACTGCACAAGTGTGGTGAGTAACCATTCCACTCAGAACCTCATCAAAATGATGAGCGATTCCACGGAGACTTCACCAGCGAAAATCAATCGCTGAATGAAAAGTATTCACAAATTTCTAAAGACAAGTACACTAAGATTTCTTTATTTTTGTATTTCATTATTATTTATGAAAAATGTTTATGGTTTGTATTTTCATCCTCTACGTACTTATATTATGCACTGTGTATAAATTTGAAGAATTAATTATTAAATGTAGATAGAAATTTTACAAATTGCCTTTTATGTTTCAGATATTGTGTTAAAATAATGAAATACTGATAGTAGAGTGGGATTAATGTTCAAACGTATTATCTCAACACAGGTAAGCACTTCCTAAATGCATTGCTTGCTGTGTGTGAATATGGACACACATACGGGACATGAATTTCAAGTATATATTTTGAGATTAATAGTAATTACAATTATTAAATGAAGGAGAAAAGATTAAGAGATTGTGGACATAAACCTAGTTACAAAATATGAGTTTTGTATCTTTTCATCCTAAATATTCTGCTTTCACATTGAACTCCATTTCTCTCACGTACATTGTCATGGAGTGAAATGCTAGAGAATGAAGGAAAGTAATTTCCTCCATTGAGATTTTCGTTAAGAGCTAAACTTAGCTCCCTTTGTCATATCACACTCTTAGCCCTGTATTCTTTTGAGCTCTTTACCACGGTAATTTTTTATTACAGTTTTTCACCCTAATATGCATTTAGACTCTATCTCCTAATAAAAGCTGTATGATAACAAGTATTCATTTCATTAGTTTTTTATGGGTTCCCTGTGAAATGGTGTCAATTATGATCAATTTTCCTGTTTCAATCTTTGAGCCTTGTTAGTTTCATTTCTCTAAGTCTTACACTGGATTTGATTTAGGTGCAGCATAACTGCTGCATATTTGCCTGATGCTAAGGAATATATTCCAAATAACAGGCTTTACTAAGTCTTCAGAAGCTGAGAAAATAAATGGTAAATATTCACATGATAATGGATACAGAGGAGACTGTCAGTTGTGAAGGACAATTGAATATTTTTCATAAGAAGAAGAGGTAGACAACCAGGGAAACTAAGAACTCCTTCAAAGTCTACACTCCCCTACCACAGTCTACAGTACTAGTCCACTATGGTAGCCAGCTCCTGCCGTTAGTTTTGAATTCTCTTTTCTGGTATACTTTTATTTCAGCAGTCATTTCATATATTGTGTCCATAGTTCAACCCCAGCAGTTAACATGTATTATGATTAAGATAAATTTTTCCATTGGTGGCACATAGCTTGTCCAGGGTGTTTCTTCTTTGCTATCTGTTTATCACAGCTTGAGAAATGACATTCTCTCATCAGGAACACCTCTGCTTTTGTCATGATCTTCTCCAAGAAAGTAATCAACTGAAAGTGTCCCCAGCATACAGCATGGTCACTGACGCTTGGTAGGTATACGACAGGTATGGATTGCAGGATGCATTCACAAATAAAATGAATTATACCAAGCCAATGTTCAAGGATTTATTTTTCCTCTGTAATCCTACTGTAACTCAGGGAGCTCTATTCAATACTATTCAGAAAATTCAGTGTGTGTTAAAAATAAGTGAATTCTGTCACTGTATTTTCAATTTGCACCATCACAGGTTGATATAATGCTTCTCTCACTCAATATACTTACAAGAAGCCTTTTCTTATCTCAGTCCTTCAAGTCAAACATTAAGCTGATTTTTTAATATTTATTTTTCCCCTCAAAATGGAATTTCTGAATACATATATCATCTTGATCTTTACCATATTTTACGTGGTCTAATACATTTTCTAAATTGCAACCATAAAGCAGCTATAACTACACTAAAAAATACAGTTGGAAACATTTTTCCTTCATGCCTTATTCATGACATGAAAATGTCAAGTTCCCATGTAAATGACCAATGGATTTTTAAGCCTAGACATTCTGTTAATAAGATACTACTTCTTCCTCCTTACCTTTCTCTGCTGTAGGCTATATGCTATTTTAAAAGCAGAGCCTCACTTGTAAGGCAGACATAAATAAGCACAGTGCTCACCTTGTACAGGTAAGTGTCAACCAAGAACTCATTGCACTGCCACCCAGGCATGCCATATGCTTGCCATCTTTCCTGGATTCAAAATTTTCCAAGTCTAGAAAATGCCAAGAGCACTTTGGTTATCATGGCTTGGATAGGGACTTCAGCATTTACATTGGATCAACCAAATCAAGGACAGTGTGCAGAAATCAACCTTATAAAACCCTGATAGAAGCATAAATCAACAGCTTAAAACCTTATTGCACCTGGAGAGATCTGAGTAAGCTCCTCTGACAGTAGGTCAGTCATAAGTGAGGCTCACTGGTCTTCGGGTAGAGCACAGTAGCAAAGACATTTGAAATGCTGATAATGTTTTCTACATAAAAAAAATGACCAAAATAGAATGACTGGGATAATTTGATAAATCTGTCTCATGACGGAGTCAGAAAAGGTGCATTAGATTTTTCTAATGTTTAATTCTCTATGAACCCCCTGAGTAGAGTTACTTCTATTACTAAAATCATTTCAACAATCACTTGAATTAGTTTTCAAAGTTCCATAATCTGGAGGTGGAAGAAATGAATAAAAGAAATGGACACAAATGTGAAATAGACAAAGGAACTAATGATAAAGCCTGGGATAAAATTAAATTGGTATACAAGTTACCCTCAGTTCTTAGAAGTTGGTTTGCAAATTTATGTCAAGATTTATAAACTGGGCACAGTGGCACATGCCTGTAATCCCAGTGGCTCAGGAGGATCAGGAGTTCAAAGCCAGCCTCAGTAAAAGTGAGGCACTAAGCAACTCAGTGAGACCCGTCTTCAAAATACAAAATCGTGCTGGGGATGTGACTCAGTGATTGAGTGCCCCTCAGTTCAATCTCCAGTACCAAAAAAAAGATAAAAAAAAAAGGTTTATAGGTTATCATTGTTTTAAAAAAAGAAGGGTAAAGAGAATGATATTTAAATGGAATATAAACCAGTTAATGACTCATGATGTCCCCAACACACTCCCCAGAGATATCCTTTTTGGTTCTTTTATTTACAGTTCTTAGTTACTATATACCTGTGATACAGAAATACAACAAAGTGAAGGACAACAGAAGCTGTCTGGGAAGGGACAGAATAACAAAACCTATACACGACACAGCATGAAGGAATGCCAATCATCTATTCACAGAAAAATGAGGGGGTTTGCCAACTTCTGGTCATATGCGACATTGCACTTTGGACTGGATGTCAAATATAAGCATAAGCAACTTTGAACAAGTGCTGGTGGAGCCTGCAAGGGACCCAGGCAGGGTAGAACATGCTTAAGACCTGGTTATGGGCCCTATTCAGGGGTTAAAAGAAAATAAGGAGAATCAATTGGAAAGTGGAGGAGAAAGGCCCCTTGTTTTTGGTGATGGTAATTTGTAGCCTGCACATGATGAAAAACAAGATGTGTACTGATGAAGCTGACAATTCACAGAGGAGATTTCCAGGCAGCACTACTTTATGTGGTGTAGGAATGAAACAGAAAGAGATGATCTAAATATAAATGAGCTAGGGCTTGTTGAATTGAAAAATAAAGTTCTTTCTCCTCTCCACACTCTCCAGATGATAGGCAATTCTCAAATTAAGTAATGGCTTCCAAAATAAAGATGTAATCCAGGGTGCTATCAGGAAAATATAGTAAAGATAAAATATAGAGTGTGATGTAAAACCATACAATAAAACCTCAGGAAGAACTAGCTCCTCATTTGAAAGACATCAATTACTTTTTTGTGGAATAGTAAAGATGATTCAGGGTGGGGTCAAGAGTTAGAGAGACTATTGTGAATAGCCTCAAAAAAAAAAATGAAATACTTGGGAATCAATCTAACAAAAGAAGTGAAAGACCTCTACAAAGAGAACTATAGAACACTAAAGAAAGAAATTAAAGAGAATCTGAGAAGATGGAAAGATCTCCCATGTTCTTGGATAAGCAGAATTAATATTGTCAAAATGACCATACTACCAAGAGTGCTATATAAATTTAATGCAATTCCAATTAAAATCCCAATGACGGACCTCATAGAAATAGAGCAAGCAATCATGAAATTCATTTGGAGGAATAAGAGACCCAGAATAGCTAAAGCAATTCTTAGCAAGAAAAGTGAAGCAGGGGGTATCACAATACCAGACTTTCAACTATATTACAGAGCAATAGTTACAAAAACATGATGGTTTTGGCACCAAAATAGGTAGATCAATGGTACAGAATAGAGGACAGAGAGACAAACCCACATAAATACAGATATCTCATACTTGACAAAGGAGCCAAAAACATACAATGGAGAAAAGACAGCCTCTTCAACAAATGGTGCTGGGAAAACTGGAAATCCATATGCAGCAAAATGAAACTAAACTCATATCTCTCACCCTGTACAAAACTCAACTCAAAGTGGATCAAGGACCTAGAAATCAGACCAGAGACTCTGCACCTAATAGAAGAGCAAATAAGTCCAAATCTTCATCATGTTGGCCTAGGACCAGATTTCCTTAACAGGACGCCCAAAGTGCAAGAAATAAAAGCAGGAATCAATGATTGGGATAGAATCAAACTAAAAAGCTTTTTCTCAGCAAAGGAAACAATCAGCAATGTGAAGAGAGAGCCTTCAGAGTGAGAGAAAATCTTTGCCACACACACTTCAGATAGAGCACTAATCTCCAGAATCTACCAAGTACTCAAATATCTTTACACCAAGAACACTAATAACCCAATCAATAAATGGGTCAAGGAAATGAACAGACACTTTACAGAGGAAAATCTACAAGCAAACAACAGATTTATGAAAAAATGTTCAACATCACTCATTATAAGAAGAATGCAAATCAAAACCACCTTAAGATTTCATTTTACCCCAATTAGAATGTCTTTTTATTAAGAACACAGGCAACAACAGGTGTTGGCGAGGATGTGGGGAAAAGGGTACACTCATTCATTGCTGGTGGGAGTGCAAGTTGGTGCAACCACACTGGAAAGCAGTGTGGAGATTCCTCAGAAAACTTGGAATGGATCCACCATTTGACCCAGCTATTCCACTCCTTGGCCTATACCCAAAGGACTTAAAATCAGATTACTACAGTGATGCAGCCACATCAATGTTCATAGCTTCCCAATTCACAATAGCTAGATTGTGGAACCAACCTAGATGTCCTTCAATAGATGAATGGATAAAGAAACTGTGGTATATATACACAATGGAATCTTAATCTGCCATAAAGAAGAATAAAATTATGGCCTTTGCAGGTAAATGGAGGATGTTGGAGACTATTATGCTAAGTGAGATTAGTCAATCCCAAAAATCCAAAGGCCAAATGGTCTCTCTGATAAGTGAATGATGATGCATAATGCAGGGTGGAAGGGTGGCAAGAATGGAGGAAGGGTAGATAGTGTAGTGGAAGGGAGGGGTGGGGTCAGGGTGGGGGGGTAAGAATAATAACAGAATGTGTGACAGACATCATTGCCCTGTGTACATGTATGAATGCACAGATGGTGTGACTCTACTTTGTGTACAACCAGAGAAACAATAGCTGTACACCATTTGTGCTCAATGAAACAAAATTAAATAAATTAAAAAGAAAAAAAGTCACAGAGATCATCCACCAGGGGAAAGGACAGAGCCATGATGAATTGCAACTGAATTCAGGAGCCTGGCTTGACTTCAGGTTGTCTGTCAGTATCTGAAAACAAACCGACGAACATGTTCTTTCTCCTTAACTCCTGTGCAGAAGTCTGGATATGCATGGAATTCAGCATTGATGGTCATTGTCCACTGTGGTCAAGTACTTGTTGCTGTGATGAAACCTGTATGTTGAACTTTGGATTCTCGACCTTGTGGGCAGCACACCTTCCTAACTCCAATCGTATCGGTCCTTTCCTCCCTATTCCCCGGCTCATACAGTAGGTGTGGCTCCTCTATTGCTTCCCTGAATTGCATACAGAGCTTTCCAAACCTCTTTTGTGGAAGAGGAATGTTTTCCTGATCACCCCAAACAAACCTTTATTTACTGAACAAAACTTTTATGTTTGAATCTCAGATTCTATTCCTTGCTCTTGGGTAGTTTGGCATCAGTGTGAAAAAAGTGCCTGAGATGAGCAACTTGGACAGGGGAAAGTTTTATCTCAACTCACAGGTTCAGAGGATTCTTTCCATGGTGCCCTGACCCTGTGGCTTTGGACCTGGGCTGGCACATGACGCCTTGACAGGAGCACGTGGTGGAGAAGGGATGCTCCCCTGGTGTCAGCAGGGAAGTAAAAGGAGAGTTGACAAGCTGAGGTCCCAGAATTCCCCTCAAAGGCAGGCCTCCAAGACCTAACTCCTCCGCCCCCCATGGGCTTTACCTCTTAAAACTCCACCACCTCCCAACAGCCCCACAGATGGGGATCAAGCCTGTGACCCTTGGGGAATCCTCCAAAATTCAAACAACAGCACTTATTAACAAGGTGGACTTGGGACACCTACATGAATTCTCTTTGCCTCTTTTCATATCTTCAAATATTGTGAGTTTTATAGCTTACAGGAATAAGTATTTATAAAAATAAATCAAATTCAGTGTCACTGAAGTGTATGTTATTATTTATGTCATTGCCAGTATTATCATCACTGAAGTGCCTGGAAAAAGGGCGATACTGATGAAGCTGACCTGTGATTTTGGAATAGACTGATCTCTTACAAGGGCTGGGGAATGAGATGACATTGAAACATTCTTAATGATCATGATTCTAGCGCCAAGGCCGTGGCTGGAGGAGTTAGCACTTGAGAACTCTCCAAGGCATCTCAGAAGGCTTCAGCAGTCTTAAAATGTTTTGCACTTCAAAACATTGTGAAAGGAGGAATTTTGGCAAAAGTTCATTCCTTTTCTCCTTTTACACACTAAAGCACCAATTTTGTTAGATAAACTCTAAATGTAAAAAAAAAGAGTAATCCTATTTAATCGAAATGTTGAGTTAAGGGTTTAAAAATCTCCTGCTTGGTATTGACGGGCACACTTCAGTCTTCTGGGGATTTATTTTCTTTAGAAAGGGAAAAGGCTGACAAGGAAATGGATCTCTGACATGTTTTCATGCTTTTTTCCCCAGCAGCCGTCTCTGAAGTGATATGACAATCTGTTCTAGTGGCATTGTGTGGCTCGCTTTTGTAGAACTCAACACCTAAAGAAATATCAGAGAAAAAGAGAGGGCTTTGGAAAAAAGTCAATGCCAGGTATTCGAGAAGGAAAATAAGTAAGGGATGACAGAATATTTTATTTGGTAGAATCCTGCTTGTATTAGAAGTTTTAACTACTGCTTTAAAAAAGGGATATAGAAGTCAGTGATGGAGTATCCTGACACAACCTATCTTTAATCAGGAAAACAACCAGGGGCAATGTAAGAATATCTTGGAACCCCTCACTAACTGAGCTTGTGATGGACTGTATCAGTGGATGTGTGTCTATGCATGGGGGAGGTTTGTGTTCGGAAATGAAGAGCCCCTGTCTTGCGGGCACGACCCTTTACGCATGCTGCCACCCAGCTTTTGTGACTCATACCCACCCTCCAAAAGAGGCAGGGTGTGAGCAGAAAGTAAAAAAGGGTATGGCAGTAGTAAGACGGTCACAATTTTGCATATTATTAAAATATACAAATAGAAAATCACATGGATAATATAGAAAATTTCATGTTCAAGTTATGTTGAGAGTATGATTTATATTTAAGGAAATAAGTGAATCGTTACGATATAATGGTTGCTAATGCTTACAAGATGAATTAATGACAAAATTTCATGAAATGCTGTCTCAGTAGTTCTCTGGATGGCCAGACAATTATGGAAAAGTAAGAAAGGAGAGGGAGCTAGTTGTTTTGGTATTGCCATTCTGGATGCCCCTTATCAGCCTGTGTCCCGTTTTCCTTCAGCGATGCTCTGACAAAACAAAATCTGCAGTCCTGGCCTGGAAGGACATACGCAACCCAGCTCCGACCCTCTGTCCTTCACAGCCCTCCTCCAAAGACCTACTCCTGGAGAGTCCTGCTAGGTGCACAATTCATCCTGAACTTTTTCTGTGGTCTGGCCCACTTGTGCTTTGGCAAGTTTTCCTTCCATACCTGGGCTTACTCCTCCCCTGCTAAGAAAACCCCCTCAACTATTTAAACAAGAATCTGTCTCAGTCTCTCTTCCTGGAGAACTGACAAAAGAAAGTACCTTAAACTACAGAGCAATGGTGCACCCCTATAATCTCAGAGACTCAGCACTCTGAGAGAGGAAGACGGCAAGTTCCAGGCCAGTCCGGACAAATGAAAGAGACCCTGTATCAAAATGGCAAATTAAAGGATGGGGAATGTAACTCAGGAATGTGCTTGACTAGCATGTGTGAGGTCCAAGGTACCATTCCTGGTGCCAGAAAAATAAAAAGTACCTTAGAAAAGTTTAAACTATTAACAGTTCTTAGTGACAATTATCACTTTGCGTTTACTTATCATTTTTACTGATGTGTAATAATTGTACATATTCATGGATTATGATGTGTTGTTTTGATACAAGTGTACATCAGGGAATGAAGAAGTCATGGCAATTAGCAAATCTATCCTCTTAAACTTTTACCATTTCTTTGCAGGGACAGCATTCAAAGTCCTCTCCTCTAGCTCTTTGAAATATCCATTCCTCTTATCCACAGTCACCCACTGCTTAGCAGAACTTACTCCTCCTGTCCGGCTGGCACATTACACCCACTGACCAACCTCTCCCACCGTCCCCTCACTGGTCCTCTGGTGGCTCTGCTAATCCCTCTTCTACTTCGCTAAAATGGAGTGGAAGAATGTTTTTATACCATGAACAAAGTCCAGACACATCATATGAAAACATGTGATAAAAGATCCTCTTTATTTGGGGGGTGAGTACTGGGGATTGAACTCAGGGGCACTTGACCACTGAGCTACATCCCCAGCCCTATTTTGTATTTTATTCAGAGACAGGGTCTCATGGAGTGCTTAGTGCCTCACTTTTGCTGAGACTACCTTTGAAATTGAGATCTCCCTGCCTCAGCCTCCCAAACATCTGGGATTATAGGAGTGCACCATCGTGCCCACCTTGACCATAATTTTTCAATAGAAATAATCATAATTTGCATCATGCAGTTGGCTTCTTTTTTCTTCTGAACAAGCCAGTTTGCACTGCTTATTTCCTTGTGACTTGTGTTTGGATAGAGCAGAGTTAATGATTTCAGAATCAAAGGACATAGGTTAACATTAAGAATTTCCCTTGTTTTTCTATTTGATATTCTAATGGACAAAAAAATTATTCACTAACTCATTTTGTGGTCCTTTTTTATTGCCTGAATAATATGCAGGTATCTTTCATACATCTGTTGTTGATTTGCCTATTTCTCTTTAATATTTTCTTGATTAATATCACCAGGAATTAAGCAGATTCTTATTTTTTAATGTCACAATCAAATTTCCCTTTGTTGACATCTAGTCTATTATTTCATTAATTTCTGTTTGCATTTATTATTTACTCCTTTTAATCTGTGGTTCATTTACTATATTCCATTCCTAATCCTGCAGGTTTATCTTCAATCATTGATCGCATGCCTCCTTCCCCTTAAAAGCAACCAAATTTACATATCTCAATAAGTACAAGTTTATTTGCCCTCATATGCATTATTGTTTCACATTTTCATTAATAACCAACTAAAATATATTTGCATCTGTATGAGATATTTAATTCTGGGATCCCACTGTGCTGGTTCATTTTTGGTGTTGATTTGACCGGGCTGAGGGATACCCATATATTTGATAAAACATTTCTGAGTGAATCCGTGAGGGTGTTATTGGAAGCAATTAGCATTTAAGTCATTTTCTGAGAAAAGAGGATCCATACTGCCCAACATGAGTGGGCCTTATCTAATCCGTGAAGGCCTACACAGAACATGGAGAAAATGAGAGTTTGCTCTTTCTTCTTGAGCTAGGACCTCCATCATTACCTGCCCTGGGATATTGGTTCTCAGGTCTTCAGATTCAGATTGAATGTATCATTTGGCTGTCCTGGTTTCCTAGCTTGCAATCTTCATATCATGAATTTCTTGGCATCCATAGTGAGGCAAAACAATTCCTAAAATATATCCTAAATTAAGTCTACACACACACACACACACACACACACACGTTTTGAGGTTCTCCTGGTAGTTTTTCATCTTCTGTATGCATGTTTTTGCTTAGCTTGGATTATGTGACTATAGACTGAATATAATATAATATCTTGTTAAAATCTTGTATAATATCTTGTTAAAATAATGTGACAATTCAAAAGATTCTATGTTCCTCTTAAAAGGATTTAGATTCGTTTATGGAAGACAACCGAGTACACACACTCTGGGAGAGCAAAGTGCTGTCATGGGGTGTTTGTGATGAGAAGAGTGGTCCAGTTTCAGAACGCTCTTCAAAGGGTGAGTCTTCTGAATCACCAAGAAAAGCAAGGCATTTGCACTTGTTATGTCTCAAGCTCCACCTTTATTTCTCCAACCCTTTGAGTAAGTCACTGGTAACTTTAGCCTGTCAGTCTCTCAGGAATGGCATCAGCAACTAGTTGTGGGGAAAAGATGACTGCGATGGCTTGGACATGTGCTGTCCCCCGAAAGCTCATCTGTGAGACGATGAGGGTATGTTCAGAGGTGACATGATTAGAATATGAGAGCTGCAACCTGATGAATGGATTAACCATTTGATGGATTAATAATTTGAAAGGACCGCTGTCCTCGGTGGTAATCACAGGCAGAGGGCACGACTGGAGGAAGGAGGTCACAGGGACATGCGTGGGGAGGCTGCATTTTGGGCCTGCCTGCTTCTGCTGCCTCTCTATCCCTGGCCACCAAGAAGTGAGCAGTGTCCTCCACCACATCCTTCTGTCCTGATGCTCTGAGCACTGGAGTAGGCCAACCATAGACTGAGAAGTCTAAAATCAAAGGTTCAAAATAAACTTTTGCTCCTCTAAATTGTTCTTCTTAGGTATTTTGGTCACAATGGAGAAAACCTCAGTAGCACAGAGACCAAGTACCTTGAACAGATCTCACAGCTCATCATTTTCAGGTTCCTGGTCTGCAATTTGTCCCTCTTCTGTTAAGTTTTGAATACAAATTTATATATTTTTATGCTTTGCTAGTTATGCTCTGTGGGATGGATAGGCCATAATCACTGTTGCTGGGTGTGGAAGTGTCCATCATAATTTTTAAAGAAAACTTTTATTTTACAAGATTTTTATTTATGGGGAAAAGGTTGTTATGGTTTAGATATTAGGTATCCCCCAAAAGCTCATGTGTGAGATAATGCAAGAAAATTCAGGCGTGAAGTGGTGGAGTTATGATAGTCTTCACTTAATCCATGTCTTGATCCACTGATAGAAATTAATTGGGTGGTGACTGTAGTGTGTGCTGCAGGAGGGGGTCACTGGGAGGGTGCTTTTAAGGTTTATATTTCGTCCTTGTTGAGCAGAATGCTCTCTGTTTTCTGATAATACTCTCCTCTGCCATGCCCTTCTCCATGATGTTCTTCCTCACCTCTGACCCTGAGCAATGGAGCTCGCAGGCTCTGGACAGAGACCTCTGAATTTATGGGCTCCAATAAACTTTTCCTCCTCTAAAATTGTTTGTGTCAGGTCTTTTGGTCACAGCAGTGAAAATGCAGATTCAAACGAATGTCAAGTCAGTAACAAAATGTCATATGCTGAATGGATTGTAAACAACAGGAATTTATTTCTTACGATTATGGTGGCTGGAAGTCCAAGACTGGGGTGCCCCACAGAATTACCGTTTGTTTGTTTATTTGTTTAACTGAGGCCCTCTTTAGGTTTTGTTTTAGTCAGCTTTTTCACTACTGTGACTAAACAATGTGACCAGAACAACTGTAGAGAAGGAAAAGTTTATTTGAGGGCTCACAATTTCAGAGATCTTAGTCTATAGAAGGTTGGTTCCATTCATAGGGGTCCAAGACGAGACAGACCATCATGGCTGGAGAGTGTGGCAGAGAGAAGCAGCTCACAACATGGTGATCAGGAAGCAGAGAGAGACTCTACTGGCCAGGTACAAATATATAGCCCAAAGCCATGCCCCTAATGCCTACCACCTCTAGCCATTCCCCACCACTTCAGTTACCACTCAGTTAATCCTATCAGGGATTAATTTGCTTATTAGTCCAAGACTCTCACAACCCAATAATTTCTCCTCTGAACCTTCTTGCATTGTCTTACACAAGAGCTTTTGGGGGACACCTTATATCCAAACCATAAAATGTTTCAAAGTCAGCTCCCATAGTGACCTTACCTGGTGTGAAAGGAGGTAAGATGGATCTCTGAGGTCCTTTATATAGGGATACTAATCCATCAGGAGAACTCTTCCTTAATGACTCATCACTTCCTCAACATCCCCATCTAGTACCATCAACTTGGAGATTTAATATATTGGAGTTTTAATATATTGACCATGGGGCCAAGCTGGGATTTACCAGATTTGTGGACTGTGAGCTTATGCTTTTTCTTCCTTTTCATACTGTATTCTTTGGGAGGAAGTCAATATTCACAACTCACACATTTAATTGTGGAAGCATGTGGTCCACCTCCTTGAGAATGAAGTATGTATGTATATTATTTGAAATATTTTTTGCATGAGATGCCTGTCTGATTTCATTATTTATTTAATGTTTTTTCAGATCATAGTAGAATCATGTTTTTTATTCAACATTACTTTATTGACTTGGTTGTTAAAAGTATTCAATCTTTGGCCATTGGAACCACTCTCTGTTGTCTTTGAGGTCCCCCAGTTGGTACAGCAAGGAAATATGTATATAATCTATAAATTATTGACAAATATACCTGTAAGCAACCATCAGTATCTGTATTATGGTATCATCAGTTCATGCTAACTCTGACTTGAATCCAACCCCATGTGAATCACTGTGGTCTACTTTCCCTGGCTTCTCTGTCATCTCCTGCTTCAATAGTGAGCGGTTGACTTCCATCATCTACATTCTTTTAAACAGTTATTTAGTTCCAGCAAGCATAAGCTTTTATGTGAATTGTCCAGTCCTATTCCTATGGGAAATAATAACCACCATTTGACATCGGTTTTTTTGCCCTGTAGTTCTGTAGAATATGCTTATTTCCAAACTTTTTCAGGTCAGCACATTTTGGACCAACCTATTTCTGTGGGATTGTTTCATACATCTGTGGCACAGCTGATAGATTTATCACATTGTGCATTCCATCCTGGGAATTCCCCGACCTCCTAAATAGTATTTTTTGGAAAATTTGCACTCATAATTTTGACATACAAAGTTCTATGGATTTTGACAACTGTATAGTGCTATGTATAAAATATTATAGCCTCATAAAGAATATTTTCTGCTCTAAAAAATGTCTTGTGCCTTCACACATTAAGCCCTCTGCTTCTCCAGAAGGCCGTTAGTGATATTTAATTGTTTTTAAAAGTTTGCCTTTTCTCACATGCTGGATAATGGGAATTATATAATTTTTACCTCGTTCAGACTGGCTTCTTTCATTTAGAAACATGCATTTAACTTCATTCATGTGGTTTTGTGGCTTCCTAACTTTTTTTTTTTTTGCTGTGGAATGTAGCATTGTTGGATGCACTATATTTGGGTCATACTTTCTTCCATATCCATTGCCTCCAGTTTGGGACAATTATGAATAAAGCTTTGTAAATACTTTCATGACCAATTGGCAGGGACATAAATTTTAAATTAAATAGGCAAATGCCCAGGTATAATATTGCTAGATGTTATGATAAAGCAATGCTTAGATTTGCAAAAGGAGTCCCCCATCACAAACAGACAACACACAAAGGACTCTGCTGGACTGTCTGGGACATGTCTGCCATTGTGCATTCCCACCAGCAGTGAGTGACAGTTATAGTTGCTTTAAGAATAGCTGGCACTTTTAGTTTTGCAATATTAATTATTTTAGGAGGTACCACCAGAGGTTCACTCCCCCTCACTTTAACTTCAACATCTTCCTGTATGCGCCCTGCCTTCTCTGAAGTGGTTGGCAAAGTCTTTTATTCAGATCATTTGCCCATTTTTTAACTTGGGTTGTTTGTTTTCTTACTAAGTTTTAAGAGTTATTTGCATATTTTGCAAACAATTTCTATACCAGATTTGTGTTTTGTAACTGCTTTTTAATTGCTTTTCATCATTCTCCTATCTTTCTTAGAAAAGAAGCTTTTGATTTTAATTAAGTTCAACTTACAAAGTCTTTTCTTTCATGCACTAATGATTTGGTATTGTATCTAAAATCTCATCATTAACCCAAGGGCACATAGATTTTCTCCTCTGTTTCCTTCTAGATGCTGCATAGTTGTGCATTTTACATTTAGGTCTACAATCCTTTTGAGGATCCCTGCTCCCCAGTGAAAGATGTATACTCTCTATCCAGGTTGATTTTCTGTACATGGAAATCCAGATTTTCAAGTTGTTCTTAAGACTATCATTTCTTTTATTAATTCCTTTTGATAATTTTTCAAAGACTGTGCAAGTCTACACTTCTTGACTGTGTATTTGGTGCCATTGATCTCTGTGTCTCTTCTTTCTCTAGTGTCAGTCACACTCTTCTGATTACGCAGTTTATAAAAGTGAATTGGGTAGCATGAGTCCTCTCACTTTCTGGTTTTCTTCATATTGTTTTGGCTCTTCTAGGCCTTTACCTTTCCGTGTTGGGTTAGTCAGGATCCTCAAGGAGTACAGAACCCGTCTACCATTAGAGTGTCCTACATGAGCACAGGTTGGATAGTCCCTCACTGGCTGTCTGCAGACTGAAGAGCTGGGAAACCACAGTTACTCATTCATAGAAACTGGAAACCTCAGAATAGGGCCAATGACGCAGCTACCGAAACCTGGAAGCTCCTTGGAGAGGCCTTGGTGCTTGTCCATGTTCAAAGGGTAGAGAATTTGGGGTCTGATACCTGGGAGCAATGACAACAGTAAAAGAAACACATGCTGAGCAGGAGTGAGCTCGCATGCCTGTGTATTTCCCCCTTTTCTCGGCTGTTTTGTTCTATCTGGGCATCCATCCTAGTGGATGGTGCTGACCAAGTTCAGTGTGAAACTTAGCTCATTGAACTGCAGGCCAATTGTCAGGAAATATGCCCAAAGACAAGTTGCTCTGCAACTTTCTATACATCCCTCAATCCAGTGAAGTTGACAATCAAGATTAACCATTGCACATCTGCACTTTAGAACTGTTCTCTAACATCTGCAAGACAGATTCTTAGGTGTTTAACTGTGTTTGTGTTGGATACAGGTCCAGTGTTGAGCAATTTCTTTGATCCAAGAAAGCTAAATATCTCTCCATTTATTTAGATCTTTTATTTCATTCATCAGGTTTGGTTGTTTGTTTCTTATAAATACTTTACATATATATGAGTTTATAACTAGGTATTTCATTTTGGGTGGTTTCTAATTTTTGTAATTTTAAAATCAGATACATTCTAGGACATAAAGACAAATTTAATTTTGTATATTTAATGTTAAAGTGAAATCTTTTCAGAGTGGCTGCACCAATTTGCAACGACACCAGCAATGTATGAGTGTGCCTTTTCCCCACATCCACACCAACACGGAGCATTGCTTGTATTCTTGACAATAGTCATTCTTATTGAGGTGAGATGAAATCTTAGGGTGGTTTTGGTTTGAATTTCTCTAATTAATAGAGAAGTTGAGCATTTTTTCATATGTTTGTTGATCACCTGTATACCTTCTCTGAAGTGTCTGCCTAGTTCCTTAGCCCATTTATTGATTGGATTCTTTATATTTTTGGTGTAAAGTTTTGTAAGTCTTTTATAAATTTTGGAGATTACTGCTCCATCTGAAGTGGGTATACAAAAGATTCTCTTCCACTCTGTAGGCTCTCTTTTCACATTATTGATTGTTTCCTTTGAGGAGAAAAAACTCTTTAGTTTGAATCCATCCCATATACTGATTCCTACTTTCATTTCTTGTGCCCTGGGAGTCTTGTTAAGGAACTCTGGTCTTAAGCCAACATGGTGAAGATTCGAGCCTACTTTTTCTTCTATTAGGTGCAGGGTCTCAGGTCTAATTCCTAGATCCTTAATGCATTTTGAGTTGAGTTTTGTGCAGGGTGAGAGATAGGGATTTTTCTTTCATTTTACTGCATATGGATTTCCAGTTTTCCCAGCACCATTTGTTGAAGAGGCTGTCTTTTCTCCATTGTATGTTTTTGGCACCTTTGTCTAGTATGAGATAACTGTATTCATGTGGGTTAGTCTGTCTTCTATTCTGTGCCATTGGTCTACCTGTCTATTTTAGTGCCAATGCTGTTTTTGTTACTATTGCTCTGTAGTACAGTTTAAGGGGAGTTGCAATTTGGTACAGTCACTCTGGAAAGCAGTATGGAGATTCCTCAGAAAACTTAGAATGGACCCACCATTTGTCCCACTTATCCCACTCCTTGGTTTATACCCAACGGACTTAAAATCAGCATACCACAGTAATCCAGGCACATTAATGTTTATAGCAGCTTAATTCACAATAGCTAGAATATGGAACCAAGCTTGATGCCCTTCAATAGATGAATGGATAAAGAAACTGTGGTATATTTATACACAATGGAACATTATTTAGCCAAAAAAAAGAATAAAATTATGGCATTTGCAGGCAAATGGATGGAATATCATGCCAAGTGAAATAAGCCAATCCCCAAAAAACCAAAGGCCAAATATTTTTTCTGATAAGTGGATGATGATACATAATAGGGGTGGGGGATGGGAGTAATAGAAAAATGGAGGAACTTTGGATTGTGTAAAGGGAAATAGAAGTGGGTAGGGGGCAGGAGAAGGAAAGATAGTGGACATCATTACCTATGTACTTGTATGATTAAGGGAATGGTGTGAATCTACATCATGTACAACCATAGAAATGAAAAGTTATGCCACATTTGTGTACAATGAATCAAAATGCAATCTGTCTCCACCATTTGACCCAGCTATCCCACTCCTTGGCCTATACCCAAAGGACTTAAAATCAGATTACTACAGTGATGCAGCCACATCAATGTTCATAGCTGCTCAATTCACAATAGCTAAATTGTGGAACCAACCTAGATGCCCTTCAATAGATGAATGGATAAAGAAACTGTGGTATATATACACAATGGAATATTACTCAGCCATAAAGAAGAATAAAATTATGGCATTTGTAGGTAAATGGATGATGTTGGAGACTATGATGCTAAGTGAGATTAGCCAATCCCCAAAATCCAAAGGCCAAATGGTCTCTCTGATAAGTGAATGATGATGCATAATGTGGGGTGGAATGATGGAAAGAATGGAGAAAGGATAGAGAGCACAGAGGGAAGGGAAGGGTGGGGTTGAGGTTGGGGGGTAAGAATAATAACAGTATGTGTGACAGACATCATTGCCCTGTGTACATGTATGAATGCACAGATGGGGTGACTCTACTTTGTGTACAACCAGAAAAGCAATTGCTGTATTCCAGTCGTGTTCAATGAATCAAAAAATTAAATAAAAATTTAAAAATAAAAATAAATAAAAAAATGCAATCTATAAAAATTAAAAAATTAAAATAAAAATTTTTTAAAAAAGTGGAATCTTGCTATGTTTATTCCTTTTAGTAACTTTTAAAATTGTTCTTTTGGGACTTTTAAAAATGTACAGTTACGCTAACTGTATGTAAAAGGGGGCATTGCTGGTTCTGGGGTTGCGGCTCAGTGGTAGAGCGCTTGCCTAGCATGTGTGAGGCCCTGGGTTTGATTCTCAGCACTGCATATAAATAAATAAAACAAAGGTCTATCAGAAACTTAAAAAAAACTAAAAACAGTGGCATTCTTTTTTGGTTACAGTTGATATGTTTATTTTTTAGAAGTAATAATGATTTCAATTCTAATTTCTGATTTTCATTAGATCAATATATACAGTCTTGCTTTTGTCCAGATTTTTTTATTAAGATATATTGAGAGCTACAGGACATTTATATAATATTCATAATGAAATTTTATGCCAGTGTAATGATTATTGAACTTAAGTTACTATTCATGTTCCTTTCATTTAAATTTTCTTTACATAAATATTTCTTCACCTTTTAAGATAATTTTTAGTGAAGGAAAGTTTTTAAACTTTGATTTAGAAAAAAACATAAAATATACTTTTGTCAAATGATTTTGAAATATTTTTCTTTCATTTATATCAATGCATCCATTTAGTTGCTAGTTACTTGACTTTATTCTTTATCCATATTCATACTCAAAAGATTTTAGTTTAGTAGATCTACATAGCTTAACTGTGACCCACACACTTCATGTTATCTTATTCATGTTGTAATTCTCTCTCTCTCTCTTTATTTTTATTTTATTTTTTTATTTTTTTGAGATAGGTTTTTGAGATACGTTTTACTCACTCTGGTCTCAAACTCGAAATCTCCCTACCTCAGCCTCCTGAGTCCCTAGCAATACAGACATGCACCGCTGTGGGTGACTTCATCTTATACTTCTAACAATAACTTGCTACATTTCAACTGTCTGGAGGTAAAACCAGAAAAGTTTTCATTAATTTAATTATTGAATTTCTGTCCCAAAGACTGCCTTATGGAATATCACATGACTGCAAAAAAGTAAAGAGGCGGGATGTAGAGGGAAAATGGGAAGACCAGAGCAGGCATTCCACAAGCAGGAAGTTTTACATATCATTCTTTCATGGATCTTATCTTCACGCTTCATGACAACTGTGAAAGAGGAAAGCATATGTCTTATTGTTTGTCTGAAGACTTCCTTGATAATTCGACATATTTGATGCAAATAAAAAGGTAGAGATTGAAATAAGAAAGCATGCGCCACACATTTTCTGTTTAAATCCAAAGTCTGCTTTTAAAAATGTGATACACTGCATGTTTATTCAGATGCAGAATTAGTCTCCTTTGGAAAAAAAGAAATGTAAGAACTGTTTTTCCTTTTTTTTTCTAATCTCTTAATCCTGATAATAAAAATATTTGCTATGGCATTCTCCTAATGAAATGGTAATAGTTGCACCGATGTCTAAAACCATTGTAAAAATACGGTATCCTTATACAACTATATTCCTATTATACAATAGAATGCCTTTATTATTAATGCCATTGTTAGTTATTAATGATAAGTAATGATAAGAAATAGCCACCACTAGCACTGTTTATACAATATTTTATGGTCAACTCTACTAAGACTTTATTATGGTCTTTTTTTAACTAATGCATGAATTTTTAATTGAGATACTAATTGTACATATCTATAGGGTACAGAGACATTTTATTACACGTATATAGTCTCTAATGATCAACTCAAAATATTTAAAAATAACACACTGCAGAATACTCCTCTTATCTGTCCTTGTACCTGTTAGACAATCTAGCCTCACCTTTTCCTTTCTCTAGTGCTAATTTTGTCATTCAGTGGTACCGAAGGAGAAGTCAATGGTGCCAACAAATATTGGTACAACCAGCAATTTCTTCCCCCATACACCTTTGTTAATTAGTCAAAAGACTTACCAGCTGTAAGTAAAATTCCTAGTTAATAGTTTTGCAGCGTCTTAGCTAATGATACCAACTTTTCCTTTAAAATATCACTAACCAAACAAAATGCAAAAGAGCTGTTGTATGATATGCACTCCTTTTACATGTTTTAAACATTTGTCTTTCAGAATTCCAGGGGCTTCCTTTTTAGCAGTTAATGAATGAACTCTACAACAGTTATGCAACTTTGATGTCCTTCTTTGCATTTCTTTGTCAAATGCATAAATACACAGTAATCTTAATTAAGCAATTTTGAAGAAGACACGAGCAAAATGCTTCAAATGTCAATCTAACTCCTGGGTCTTGCGATCACAAGAAGGTTCCATCTATTTTCTTCACTTCCTTTATGGTCTCCACTTTTGGAGCCAGCAAAGGACACCAAATTTTTATGTTGGACTCTGCATCTCCAAAGCTGGAGTTCCTTCGGATTCATATCTTACTGTTCTTACCTGTTTGTGCCAACCAGTGACCAAGAATCCTTTATCAATCTTTAACCCCATGGGAAATTTGGGACCTCAGAAGTCTGTGATCTGTCTTTGAAGTCTGCATGCAGTTAGACTTTTACTCTCACAGGAGAAGGGAGAGGAGCCAGAGGCTGTCTTGATGCACATTTTCACATAATCGAATGAGGTATTTGTGTATTTTTATGCATACGGACACTACGATGTCAAAATTTTGCACTAAATAAACTTCTACACGTACCAAAGGCAATTAAATTGTGCTTCATGTCAAGAAGATCACTCATTAGTGTGCATCCACTGTTTACATATTCTCGACATCAGAAAAATCTAGGCTGTCTCCAGCTCCCTGATGCTCTCACCAATGTCATGCTAAACATCTTTGCATATGATGCTTTATGGATTTATGTGAAAATTTCTCAGAAATCACTCAGATGGGTGGATTAGAGGGCAAAAGAGTTCAATTTTAAGGAAAAATTCCAAATATTTTCATTCCAAAGAGCCCTTTTCCTACCACTTTGTTTTATAGAAGTGCCATTTTTGCTTGGAATGTGTCAACAGGAAGATGATCAAAACATCACCGTGTGGAAACCGTAGCATGAGGACAAACAAGCTACTGTTCAAAGAGGCTGCCAAAGAGAAAATTCCATTTTAAATCTCAATTTTTCACAGGATGCAAACGACTATTTCACTCAAACCTATTCATATGCCAGTCTCACATTAACATCTATCGCCCAAATGTGACATTATGTATTTTGTTTTTGTAGTTCTCTATTATTTATTACACAGCATTTAAAAATTTTTTTGATTCATTGTACACAAATGGGGTACAACTTTTCATTTCTCTGGTTGTACACAAAGTAGTCACACCATTTTTGTAATCATACATGTATATTGGGTAATGATGTTTGTCTCATCCAATTATCTTTCCTTCCCTCTACCCCCTCCCCACTCCTCATTTCCCTCTACAGAATCCATCCGTCCTTCATTTTTCCCTTACCCGCTCCCATCCCATTATGTATCACCATTCACTTATCAGAGAAAGCTTTCGGCCTTTGGTTTTTGGGGATTGTCTTATCTCACTTAGTATGATATTCTCCAACTCCATCCATTTACCTGCAAAGGCCATGCTTTTATCCTTCTTTATGGCTGAATAATACTCCAGTGTGTGTGTGTGTGTGTGTGTGTACACACACCAAAAATTTTTTTAATCCATTCATTCATCTATTGAAGGACATCTAGGTTGGTTCTACAATCTAGCTATTGTGAATTGAGCTGCTGTATTATATAGCATTTTATACCATGAGAAGTGAGAGAATGTCTAGTTTTAAGTGAAACACTAATCTACACTCAAGATAGACATCATGAATCATTTACCCTAAAATTGAGACACTGTTTCCTATTTAAAAACTGCTTTGACAGAATTTCAAGGTGAATTAGATAGTATTACATTCTTCCTGTGATTCTACAATTCTGAGTGCTTCCTTCAATATCAGTTACCACTCTTGCTTCTCATCTCCATTCCTGACAGTGGCTACCCCCAATGCTTTGCATGCCATGAGCATCTCCAGGGCTCAGTGCCTGTCTCTGGGTGCTGTGGCCCAGTCAACACCATTGCCTATCCTGTAGGGTCTGCCTCAGACTCTGTGTCCCTAAGAACAAAATCGCTCTGCCTTCAACGCTATATCTATTCCTTTCACTACCAAAATCAGGTGCAGAAGGAAAGACACTGAGATTTTGTCTAGTTACTGTGACAAACTGACATGTTACTGATAATTATGGAATTGGTAAAGAATATGATCAGGAACATATATTAAGAAACAACTGAAATAAAGTATTTCAAATGAAGCAACAAATAAAGTCAACAACTGGAGCTTTTCCACAATGATAAAAGAGAAGTTGCTTTCATATACTAATTTTCTTAACTATATAGGACGAGTAAAACTGAGGGTTGCAACAAGGGTTTGTTAGCCTTGGTGAGGCTGGAGGGTCCACAGTCCCTTATGCTTACAGCCATAATTTAGGAAGCACAGTGCTCTCCCAGAAGGGAATCCACCATAACTTTGCAGACTTAGGCGGGAAAGGGAACAAGGTGAAGTTTGGTAAATCCATCCAAGGAACAACCAGGAGAAGGTCAGAATCCCTAGTCAGCAAGGCCTTTTGAGCTGAGCCACGCTCAATTGTCAAACAATGCATTTCTTCTCCCCATTGTATTTCATTGTTGAGCTGCTCATTTAGACAGTTAACTGCCCATGGATGCAAAAGTTACTGAACTTTTCAATGTCCTTTCTGCCACACCTAAACAAGGATAGTCATGTTTTGTATCAATGGACAATATTTCCAGACTCTGTTACTGAGGTTTACCTTTCTGCTGCAATTGCTTTGGTTGGTTGTGGTCCTGCTGAATCCAGCAACTGCTCCCTGACCCCTTGCTGTGGAGGCTCTTTCACTGCCTTGAAGCAGGTTGCCATGGGGACTCAGCCTGGTGTTCTGCGCCTGGAGAGACCACTTCTGATTTCCTCAATCTGAATATACACCAGAGTTTCTGTCAATGTAAGTTTATTATTTGAACACAGCTCTTTTATTAGGGACAAGACATCATTACTGTTGTTTTTGAAGAAAGCAAAAATGAAAACAAAATCTAGAACTAAAATTATTTCCCCAGTGGGGTCACCAAGAAAAACCATCATATTACTAAATGTGCTAGTCGGTGGGTGACATGAGTTATATTTTTAATTTAGGCCATAGTGAAGAGATGAAGCACACAACTTCCTGGTTCCAAATCTCCAAGTCTTTCACCTTTTCCCCACTAGCTTAATCTCTATATTTAGTTTGAATCTCCACCCACATAAAATATTTGGAGAAATTGAACTTAGATTATCTAGTTCAATAAAATTATAAATCAAGCTTTAAATTTTGTAACTACAGCCCAGACTTTATTTTTTGTTTTCCAGAACTTTTGTCTGTCCTTTTAAGATTTCTCATATTTGTTTTCTAAAATTTGCTTTTATTTTTGTTTCTTTTTAGACATGCATGGCAGTAGAGTACATTTTGACATATACGTACACGGAGTTTAACTCATTCTTGGACCCCATTCTTGCAGTTGTACATGGTGTGGATTTTCCCTGGTGGTAAGTCACACGTGAACAGAGGAAAGTTGTGTCAGGGTCGTTCTGCTATCTTTGACTTTTCACATTTCTGAGCCCCTGTTCTAACACGTGACAACTTTATAATAAATTACAAAAAACTTCACATTTGGGCAGCTGTTAGCTGGAAAAAATATTTCTGAGACACTTCACATCTATCTGCTTAAATCTTTCTGGAAAACTATTATTTTGGTGGCCCCTGATGAATTGTACGTATCCATGTTCTTGAGTAGCACACTACAACAAGGGCTCTGGGCTCTGCTACTGATTTACGTGAAGCTTTGTAAATGCTTATACGTTGGGGACTTTTGTTTTGGAATATTCTTTTTTGTGAATCCATTGATGTGTTGGACAGACCCCCAAGCTAGTTACTTCAAGACTAACCTGAATCCTATCAACAAGTCAATTTAGATGATGTAAACTTAAAGATATATATACACATATATGTACATGAGTGTGTGTGTGTGTGTGTGTGTGTGTGTGTGTGTCCTCAGAGGGAGACAGAGAGAGAAAGAGTAAAAAAGAGAATGATTATTTCAAAATATATGGAGGTGTTTGCATGTTAGGATTTTTGGAATGTGTAAAGAGATGTTGACGAGAAGGAGAAAAGGAAATGCCAAAGTTAAAGTAACAATTTCTCCTAAAGCATGTGTCTTTAAATTGTTATCAGCATTTAAAATCTAAATCAAGCTCACGTACATTTCCTAGTGTGCTACATTTCAAAATGAAAACCAGATTTGAAATCTGCTGTCACATATCAGTGTAGGAAATTAGTATTTGAAGCAGACATTATTTAAATTTTTCAAACTGCTTCTTGTTACATGCTCCTTGGACAAATGTCTCTTAATTCTCAAAATAGTGTAGCAATGAAGGTTCTAGTCTTATCATTTGTACATATACATGAAGTATAAATTATTTTAATTAGGTTATACACACAATTTTACAGATTTATATGGATGCATTAGATAAATTTCTCAAGATTTAGAAAAATAAATGGAGAAGACAGGTGCAAACTCTCGTACTCTTGCTCCAAGACAGAGTTATTTCTCAGAATCAGGCTCTTTCTGATGTTTCTATCACCATGCCATTTCTAGTACTTTTCAAGGGGCCATTTTTTTATGATTGTAAGCAAAATAATTCCAATTTTTCATCCAAAATTATTACAAGTTTTTAAACCAATAATTCAAGTATGGTAAAGTTAATTTTAAAAAAATACTGCATTTTATTTGGTTATTGCTAAAGAATCCTCAAATTGTAGCATCCTTTTCTAAACTGGTCTTTTCTCTGTGAGTGTCCTTTCAAGAATGCAGACGTTTAGTTACCATTTCATTGGCAAGGAAAAGCCATAAGTCTCATTTACTAAAGGAAGTTATTTTGAAAATACCATTTTGTCATTTCAAGAATAATCCTCTTAACCTTACTGCTTTCTAGGAGTTTTGGAAGCATTTGGAAACTACAAATGGTGTTTACTAGCATTAAAACCTTGGAATGCCTTGAAGTGCAGTATCTACTTTCCAAGAGATCACAGCTTCCCTCCTCAGGCTGGTGCTGAAGCTTTGCACTCCTGGTTTCTGAGTCATATCAGTCCTGTGGCATAGGGCCCTCCGTAGCAGTTCTGTGAGCTACTGCATGTACCCTGGGCATTTAATCTACTTTCCTGCACAGAGTTGGCTAAAGCCACCAGCAGATCATGAGTTCATGACACACAACAGTGGACAAATACATCCCACCAGGACTGATGGGGCCAGTGGCCCCGCTGAAGCACAGCACTCCAGCAAAACATGTTGAGATTGGTTTTCCTCCTGGGCTTTGTTTTCTGAATGGATGTTTATAATCATCTGTGTTGTCTCTAATACAATGAGAAAAGCACATTTCCCCTCATTTATTTTGTCGTTGCCTTTTCCCCAACCAAATTCTTCTCAAATCCTCTCCTTTGTATTTCTATGTTATTCCCACAGCACCCCAGAATTCACCACCTTATCTCTTCCTTGAAAGCCAAGGGTCTCCTGCATCACACAGGTTGACCTTCAACCCATCCAATGGGCTGCTTCTGTGGAGGGCTTTTTGGTAGTAAGAATAAAAACAGTTTAAGAAAAGAATCTGTAAATGAGACAATAGAGAATTCCAGAGAATGAAGAGGAGAGGGAATTAAAGTGATTTCGTGATGGGAACTGGCATGATGGACAAGTGAAGATTCCAGCCACAGAGGGGAAACCCAGATGTGGAGATTAGTGTGTTTTTGCAAGAAACTTCCATTTCAAAGGAGACTAAATTTAAGGACTCAGATGGTACATGTGAGATTTCTAATTTAATATATAGGCAAGGATAAAAAATAATTTCAGATGTAAGTTTCAGAGTTAAAAGCAGATATCTAATAAAAATAATACTGTTGATATTATTTTTTTAAGTGTGAGAAAGGATTTTCATCTCAGTAATCATGATGTTAAGCAAAGTAGAAAGGACCAACCATAAATAAATAGCATAAATAATAGCATTGAAGTTTTGAAGAATACTATTTATTTAAAGTAACCTGTGTAATCTTAACATACATATTATGTGTGCGTGTTTCTTTGTACATTTAATATATTTATAATTTCTTTTGAGTAAAGGAATGTTTTCCTCATATAATCATTTGGTTCATAGTCTTTACTGGGCGTTTATGTGAAGAGACTAAATTGTTTTGCCAATGCGCTATTGAAGGGCATCATCTTAATTTTGTGTAAAACTGTATGTATTTTGGGAAATGCATCTGTCATTTGTTCATTGTGTTTAATGATGTTCTTTCTTCCTAAAATGGGTTACAGGCACTGATCTCTGTCAATTTCCTTCCTGTCATTATCTCAGACTATCACTATGAACAGTGTCAAAAATTGTGTATCTCTGTATTAATGAATGAAAATCCTGAACATGAAAGAATGCATATGGTAAACACAGAGAAGAGATCCGTGAATGACTGATTCTTATGAGACTATTCAAAAATAACAATTATGTGAATTAATCTAATTATTTCCCACTTTTATCTATGTCTCTATATTTAATCTAAGTCATCAAAACCACCTGTTTCAACAATAGGGCTAAAGTTCACTGCTACTGATCCCATCATGAAAGTCGTAATGAATTGAGGCAACTGTGACTGCAGAGAAAGGAATATTTATTTCCCCTTTAAATTGAGGAAAATTAATAGACTTTGGTTAGTGGTATTTGTAAATTAAAAGGCGTATTGTTATTTAAATGTAATTAATTGCTACTGTTAATATGTGTCATCAGATAACTTTGTCATCTGCCTGAAATTGTTCATAAGAATATATGATTTATGAAGAAAAAGAAAATTAAAACACAAACCAGAGGTAGTAATTTTAAAAAAATTGCCAAACTAGATTTTGCTTTAATAATTACATTTATCTTTTCTACTGAAAGTCTTAGGAAAATTAATCATAATTTAAATTTGCTCCTCCCTAACCCTCCTGGACATGAAAATAGATTTTAAAGAATGCTTTCTTATTAACTTATGCTATGTAAGTGCATCTCTGGAAGATTCTAGATAATATTTTGATGTAAAGCATGATGCTAATTGATAACGGAAGCCTTGTGGTCTCTGATGAGCTGGGTCTGTTTGCTCTTTTCCCACTGAGCAGTGAGAACTGACAGGCTGCCAGTTCTGGCTCAGTGATTTTTGTCAGTTTGGTTTCTTTGGGGATAAATTATAAAAGGATGTAATAGACAGTGAAATGTAACTTTTCCTGAAATAGTGAGCATTTCTATATTTTAAAATGCATTGTAACGTAGAGGACGACAAGTCCAGGTTGAGTTTTGACATAATTGTTTTCCATTGTATCATATTTGAAATGATGTCAAGTCATCACAAACTCTGCAATACAAATTCAACATTAGGGACTCTGAATTTCTTTAGATGAGGTCACAAATGTTGGGTGCTTTGTGTCACCCATGTCCAAACTTCAGATAAAAACAATCTCTCTGTTCCCCTACTGGTTTGCAGTCATGATGTATGAACATCTGGTGACTCATTGAATTGTTTTGATTGATTTGATTAAAAATCTCTTCATAAATCTTCAACAGCCTGATGTGAACAGAAACAAATAGTTCATGTCCAAATCGACACGATTGGATTAATAAATCTTGTCACGCCTGGTATGATTTTTAGAGAGTTTATACTTTTAGTTAATTTGAACTGATTTCTGAGGCAAAATGGGTGTGATTTGAACCTTAACAATTCAATAATTCTTTACAGCAACAATGAGAACAAATAACAAATCTCATTTTTTCAGTAGAAAAATTCAACATTTCTCCATTGCAGTCAGGCTTCCATGTCTCAGAAATTCAACTACTGAAGGAATTTCACTCAGCTTACTTCAGAAAAGAGGGCGCCATCTTCCCCATGATTATACAAAAGAATTAAGATAGAAATACTCAAGGACGAAATGACCCATGATCACAGAGCTCTGTCCCACAGATGGCTCGATGGCGGCCATTGAATGATTTCCTGGTATTAGGTGGTGGTGGTGGAGGCACAGGCTGGGGGTCATTCACTCACCCACACGGATGGTAGTGTGGCCAACTGCTGCTACAAGAGGCAGAAGTGGATGTCGAAACCAAATCCAGAGTATGGGATTTCAGAATCAGGATGATAAAATTAAGAACCACAGGGGGAGCTGAAGGCAGAAGCAGTGCCAGCAGCCCCACTCATTGACATCATTTTCTTGAGGTCCCATCAACTGGGTGGGCTTGGGCACTGTGGGTAAGTGGGACTCCTGAGGCTGGGAATGAGTGTCCAGGCTTCTGTTGGGGGGTGGAAACAATGTAGCTTTCTAGTCTTCTTAATTGATTTGTTTTATTCCAAGACCAGCTGTGAAACTGTCACAATGAAAGACCATGAGCGTCCTGTAGGCACAATTACTGAGGTAGCCTCCCCTTCCAGTTGGCATACTACAACATAAAAATCTGGTAGTCAGGAGAAAGCACCTCAAATCAGAAAAATGCAATTTGAACAATATTTAACATAACTGACATTTAATAACGATAATTTTAAATTTTAAGTAATTTATAATTTCTTTTATTCATTTATTTATTCATTTTGTGGTGCTGGGGATTGAACTCAAGGCCTTGTGCTTGCGAGGCAAGCACTCTACCAACTGAGTCATATCCCCAGCCTCTATAATTCAGTTTAAGAAAGGGTTAAAAATTTTTGTGGAGAAACAGAGCACACGGGAATCATCTGACCACTCATCAGCTGGTTTCTGTCCTGTCCTCTATTATCTTCACCTCAACAGTAAACTTCCTATTCTGTATTAGAGACTGCCTTTACTATGGTTTGACTTGTAGACTATGCTCAGGTGAAATTATTCTATAAAAATTCAAATGGAGAAATCATGCTAAGTGAAATAAGCCAAGCCCCAAAATCCAAAGATCAAATGTTTTCCCTGATAAATGGATGAGGATATATAATGGGGGTGGGCGTGAGGGAAGAACTGGAGGAACTTTAGATTATGTAGACATTCAGTTTTGACATAGGAAACCATATCTGATTATTTTGATACCAGCATTTGAGTTTCAAGATGATTATCAGTTTCTATCCCTTCATCCAAGCAACCCCCACACATGTGGGCCCTGCAGTGTGTTGTCCTGGTTCATCTCCAGTAGGCTTAACTCAACCCTCTGCTGCCTTTGGCTGCTCCCAGCATGGTGATGGATGACTACCTAATATTTGTCTGTGGCCTTGTAGCCTCTTGGTTACCTGAGGCTAGATTTAGCTTTTGACGCATTGAGCAGAATCTATGTCAATATATTCATGTATTCTGAAGTGCAGGTTTACAATAATTACCAGTAGAATACTAGATTTTGCCAAAATTCTGCCCACTGAGTGTCAGTAACTTAAGCACTTTCCTTTCTGCATGTCAATGATTTTGAATTAATTACATATATATTAATTAATTAATTATATATATTTGGGGGGGCAATAGAAAAGTTTTACTAAGAAATGGTTTCAAATATTTCAACATCTTTCATATTACCATTTTCATTCAAGTCATAAATTACACACAAAATCTGTTCATTAAAGCAAATTCTTAATATGCAAAAACTTGAGTCAATTATATTTTGAGACATGCCCTGGGTGACATAATTAAATATATCACTCAACAAATGCTTCATCAGATTAGGAACTGTTGCATTTTAATAGAACAAAACAAAAAAGTGACTCAAACTAAATGATTTCACTGTTCCCATCGCTCCACAAAAGGTTATATAGGTGCTTCTAATTTCATGTTGACCACAGGTATAAAAAGGACTTGAAGGAGATGAATACAAAAAAGAAAAAGAACAATATTGAGCTGGAAATAATTCTTTGTAAAAGATCGAGTCCAATCAACAGGGAGAATATATGCACAACAATTAAGCTGAATCAGAGAATAGACTGCTATCATTCCTGGAATTAAATTATAAATGAGGTGACTGAATGAAAAATCTGCATCAAAATTAGTGATTGACTCTGGTCAAAATAGTAGCGTATAAATATTTAGAAGAGAACTTGAAAACGCTGCTCTTGTGCTAATTTCATAAGCTTGATAATAAGGATTGTTGGTGATTCATAATCATGTGCCAGATCCCAAATGTTAGGCTGAAAATTGCTAGAATCTGGTATGCATATTTAGGCTCTCATGTCTCTGACAGAAGCTTCTTATGCACCATTTGTTCTAGCTGGAGCTTTGAACCAAACATAATACAGACTTCACTTCTGTTTTTTTTGTATTTTCAAAAAATGCTGATTGATGAAATAGATATTAAGTTAAAATTAAAAAATCTATGTCTAAATAAATTATTGATATCATTAATAATTTTAGAATAGTAATAATAGCAGCTATTTAAAACTTTTGTGTGTTGACTTTGACAGTCAAATTATTGCAAGGATATGTCAATGAAGTATGTTCTTCAACAAAACAGCAGCAAAATAAATTCAACAGTATGATACAAAGGTCATTCACCATACTTACATGGAATTCATCCATCACATGGATGCAAGGATGACTCAATGTACATACATAGATGAATGTGATATATCAACATCAACAGAATGAATGACAAAAACCATATGGTCATTTCAATAGATACAGCAAAAACATCTGACACAATTTAACCCCCTTTCCTAACAAAAAGTCTCAATGTGTTAGGTATAGAAAGAATATATCTCATATGTTCAATATAGTAATGGAATTTCTCTTCAGAACAAGTAAGCAAGAGAAAGAAAAAGCATACAAATAAAAAAGGAAGGGGTTAAACTGTCCCCGTTTAGAGACCATCTGATCTTACATGAAGTAAAGCCTAAGACCCCACTAAAAACTCTTAGGACTCATAAACAAATTCAGTAAAGTTGTAGGAAACAAAATTGACTTACAAAAATAAGTAGTGTTTTCATGCTCTAACATCAAACTGCTGAAAAAGAAATCAAGAAATCTTCCTTTTTATAGTAACCACCAAAACACTGAGGAATAAATTGAACCAAGGAGATGACACTATAAATCATTGATTTTCCCACACCAAAACCTATAAAACGTCCATAAAATAAATTGAGGAAGTTGCAAACAATAAAAAGATATCTCATGTTCATGAATTGGAAGAGGTGATATTCTTAAAATGTCCATACTATCCAAAGCAACCTTCAGATTCCAAAGAATCTCTCACAAAACACCCATGCATTTTTTTTTTTTACAGAAATAGAATACACAATTTAATACTTTGGTCATAAAAGACTCCAACTATCAAAGTATTTCTATGCTTTTGCTGCTAGATCTTTGGAAAATAAGCAATTTTTAAGGAGTATGTGAACAGTGGAATTTTTTTCAACTACCATATTTTCTTAAATACATAACACGGCTAGGTGAAAATTCATATTTCGTCTTCCAGGTAGAGTAATTCTATTTTCTAATGAATCCATCTGTGACTTCTATTGTTTATGAAATAAAAAATTCTGGAATCAAACAAAATAAATGTCATTCTTGCTAATCAAATGGGGATTGGTGCCAGGGTTTTAGATTAGTTAGACACAGTATTTATTATAAGATGCTTATCAGTGTGGAGGAAGGTGGCAGGGATCACCAATGTGATACAACCAAATGAGAAATTATCTCGGATCAAAAACACCCCAGTTTCAATCTTCACTCAACTAATTGTGAAAATGAGCTCTTCTGGGTATCACTGTCTTTATCTGTGGCATGATGTTGATAACATTCAGGTACACTGAACTGCTGAGAAAGTTGTAAATATCATAGAAATGCAGGATACAATGATGCATGAATAGCTGTATCAACATATAGTTATGATCTGATGGTTTGTGCCTCCCGAATATTCATAACCCTAACCCAAACCCCCCAGGCAGTATTAAGTGGTGGCCCCTGAGAGGTGCTGAGGTCATGGCATAGGAATCTCATGAATGGGAACTCGCTATGTCCCAGAAAGGGACCATCTTCAGACACCAAATCTGCAGGTGGCTTATCTTGAACTTTTGAGCCCAAAACTGTGAAACATTTTTTTTGTTTATAAGCTACTCAGTTTATGGTATTTTGTTACACAAGCACAAACAGACTGAGACATGAAAGGGGCATGAAGACAAGGGAGGAAGAGTGGGATAGGAGAAGAAATTGGAATGAATCTGACATAACTTTCCTGTGCACATATATGAATATACCACAGGGAATCAGGTACATCACTAGACACTAATTTAAAAAAAAAAATTCTAAGTAAATAGGAGAAAGTTCATTAGAGTAGAGGGAAGGGAAGAGGGGGAGGGAGGACTAGAGGGAAAGGGGAAGGACTAGGGACTGAATTAGAACAAATTATATTTCATGCTTTTTTGATTATGTCAAAATAAATTCTTTGTCATGTATAACTAAAAGGAACCAATAAAAAAGATGAAAAAAAGGACACATTAAGAAATTGTTCTCTCATATATGAAAAAAATTATGAAATTCCAATTATAGAAGCAGTTAGTAGGAGTGGTATAAAAAGGTTATTAAACTTTGTATTCATGTATTAAAGTACACTGTAGATTCATAAAAAGTACAATTATTATGTGTAAATGACAAAAGTTATGATTTAAAAATAGAATAATGAGAAAAGACAGGCACCTCAAAAACATCTCTAAAAATCTGTTTGTGTTGTGGCTGGGTTTGTGGCTCAGCGGTAGAGTGCTTCTTAGAATGTATGAGGAACTAGGTTTGATCCTTAGCACCACATAAAATAAATAAATGAAATGAAGGAATTGTGTCCATCTACAACTAAATAAAATAAAAGCTTTTGTATTGTGTGCACATGAATTTAATGAAACATTAGTGTATATAAACCTTTGGAGCTGTATTCCCCTTTAGTTCAATTATGTATTTTTCTTTGATTGGAATGAATGACATTAAACTATATTATCTGATTTTTAAAAATATGATAAGTTAGGAGTAAGGAAAGAAGAATCTTGGTTAGGAAGTCAAATTATATCTCAGTAGGACTTCAGAAGCCAAAAAATTACATTGAGTTCACAGGATAAAATTCCTCTTTAGGAAAAGGAACTACTATCGGACATAAAGCTTCAATGCTTCCTGAAAAAAGCTTTGATCATTAGTTCTTAAAGGCTTATTAAGGGCAATTTAGTCACCTCCATCAAAATCCAGATGAGACTTCAGTGGGGCTTTTGCCAAAGATTCCACAGTGATTAATGGAAGAGCCAGGACTAGCCTCCTTAATTTCCAATTCACTCTTTAATGAAATCTACTTTTCTTGGTTTGGGGTTTTTTGTGGTGTTGTTTGTTTGTTTTTGGAACAAAGCACTAAAAGGGCTTCCGGAATGCCAGGATAGCACTTTACCACTGAGCTACGTCCCAGCCCTTGAAATCTACCCTCTTCCTCCTTTGAGAATTCTTTTTTTAAATTTTTTTATTTGTTCTAATCTGTCATACATGACAGTAGAATGCATTTATACATTTTTGTAGATGATACATAAATGGAGTGTGATCTTATAGAAGACGGCTGGCTTTGGCTTCTCTCATTCTGGAAACATAGGTTGCAACTCTATTCCAAACATTTGACTAGAGGGCGAGGCATGAGGGATCTACGAGGGCCCTAGGTAATCCACACTGGGACGAACTTCTTCTTGCTCTAGAAGTTCATAGTTACAGTAAGTAAAAAGTCTCAATAAGCAGCAGAGTGAGATTTTCTCCTGTTTTGGTGGCAACTGCTACAATTTCTTTAAGGACACATAATAATACTCTGCAAATATATGTGAAAAGGCCCGAGAATACACTATGGGACATCCTCCAAAATTTTAACAGATTTTCACATACCAATTACACATCTAGACATCTGTTCTGTGAAAGTGAGAAGAAATAAATAGTGGAATGAATCAGACATGATTACCCTCTGTACATACATGACTGCATGTGATGCTACATCATGTACAAGCAGAAGAATGAGAATTTACTTCACTTATGTGTGATGTATCAAAGTACATTCTGTTGTATATAACTAATTAGAACAAATTTAAAAAGAAAAAAGGTAAGAAACTGGATGAAATTGACAAAATTGTTAATAGTTGCATGTGCATGTATGAATATGTGGCAATAGATCCACTATTATGTATAACTATAATACACCAATAAAATGGAAAAAAGTATATAATGATATGGTGAAAAGGAAAATAGACTTTAAGATAACAATGAAAGAGAAGTAATAAATGGAAAATAATGAAAATATTAAAAATAAGACTGCACTGGATTCACATGAGTACAAGATAGAGTACAAGAGGAAAAGAATATTTTAAATAATATCCATTTGTATAGAAAGAAAAAAAATATTAAGGAAATAGAAAGGAAAAGAGAACGGTAGGGAGTTGAAAGAATAGGGAGCAAGTAAGGCAAGAAAACACAGAACCCCTTGCACAAAGACGCCCTCCAAGTGCACCTTGAGCTAGGGTGCAGGCTCTTTTTATTGCTGGGTCCCTGCTCAAGACGATCCAGGATGAGGTGTCTGATCCAAGATTCAGTGCCTCCTCTGCTCAGATACTTTAGACCATCTTTTTCATTCCATTCCATTTTACGATTGGTTTCAGTAGATCAGAAGAGTAGCATATTATTTCATATCCACATCTTTTAATTGGATTCTACTTGGGCACTAAAGATATCATGTAAGACTGAAAATTAAATTTTAAAAATTTAACCCGTGAAAATATATTTGGAAATCTGTTGTTTTCTTTGTTTTTACCAATTTGTGGAGTAATAATTGTTATGCATTTATTTTATATATACTATCTGCTGAGATTTCACATATGGATACATCTGTGAAATGAATCAATTTTATGGTCAAAATAAGCAACATTTATTTCCCTCCCTGAAGTGTTCTTGTGCCTGTTTGTAATCTTTCTTTACAACTCTATTCCCTTGGAATCACTGATCTGCTTTCCTGTAGAGTGTTTAATTTTAAGATACATGAAGTTTTCTTAGATATTTTATTGTGATTGGTTTCTAGCTAATTGGATTCTAATTAGAGAAAATATGCTGTATTATAAATTTGTCAAAACATGTTGTATGACCCAGCATATGGTTCACCTTGATGAAAGGACCATGGGAAATTTGAAGAATGTGGATTCTGTAATCATTACGTGTAGTGCTCTATAACTCTCCATTCAATTGAGGTGGCTGGTGAGATGAGCACATCTTCCATGTCTTTACTAATTTTTTCCTCTTGTTCTTTAAATTCCCCAAAAAGGTGAAAATATCTACTGGCATAATTGCTGAATTGTCAATTTTGCCTTTGATTCTTTCACATTTATCCTCATGTATTTTGAGTTTCCATTAATAACTGAGTTGTTTTAAAGCATATTATTTTCTAAAAATGTGACCCTTTCACCACAAACGATCCTTATTTATCTCTGGAAATATTCTTTAAATTCTTTTTTATTAATATTAAAACAATTATTTGTACATTTTATCTTTTTCCACTTATTTACTTTCAACCTATCTCCATTTATATTAAAGTTGCATCTAATTTAGGTACCATGCCCTTGAGTCTTGATTTAGAATTCATAATGCCTTTATGAAGCTTTTAAATTAAGTGTTCTGAATATTAACATTTAATAAAATATAGAAAGTTGAACTCAGGATTTATAGTTCATTATTTATCTTCTTTGTTCTCTGTAGTTTTTATTCCATTGTGCTACTTATTCCTTTCTTTTCTTGTCTTTATTTTAATAAAACATTTTAAATCAACTTCTGACTTTTTTTGCCAAAATTGTTTTTATTAGGATTCAGTGATTGCTACTAGGATCACAATACACATGTTTAAATTTTCTTAGCCTACTTACAGTTAATATTTCACCAGTGCATAAGAAATATAGAAAATGCAAAATTATTATAACATACATGTGTTTTTATCCCATTATTTCCTTTATTTTCTACTATAGTTTTCTAAGGATACTATAACATATTGAACATGCTGCATGGCTACAAGAAAAATGATCACAATTCAATTCAGTTTTGTGATGTTTATTTTTTTAAAAACACTGAACAACATGATGAAGATTTTATATTTTCTAGGATATTTAGTATTTTAAAAAAATTTTGTAATGGTAAATGGACACAATACCTTTACTTTATTTATTTATATGTGGTGCTGAGAATCAAACCCAATGCCTCACATGTGCTGGGCAAGTGCTCTGCCACTGAGTCACAAACCCAAGTCCAATATTTAATATTTTCATGACTTTTCATTCTTAAGTGAAAATTTAATAGTGTGTTTTCCCTTTAAGCATTGAGAACCTCCTCTTCTTTACTTATAGAATACTCTTATTATTTTCTTCAGTTGAAAATGACACTTTTTTCTTATATTCCTGAATCACGTTTTTGCTGAACATAGAATTCTGGCTAGTGATTCATTACTTATTTTCCCCACTCTAAAAATACCTTCTGACCTCTATAATCTCAGAGTTGATGATATAATCATTTCTCCCCCCGCCCAGAAGTTATTCCACATTTCTCAACTTCTTTCAATTAGATTCCTATCTAGGTGGTTTGATGTGACTATTCTTGGTTTTCTTTTAATTTTTCATTTGCATGACATGTTGAACATGTTGAACATATGTAAACATTTGTCTTTTATAAAATCTTGGAAATCTTTTTCTCCTTTTTCTTATTCTCCAATTAAATACCAATTAGATCTTGTGCTGGTTTCTGACCGTTCCATGAAAATATTCTTTTACCGTTGGTCTACTCGTCATGCCTATTTTGGTGCCAGTACCATCTGTTTTTATTACTATGTCTCTGTAGTTTAGTTTGAGGTCTGGTATTGTGATGCCTTCTGCTTTACTTTTCATGCTAAGGATTTCTTTGGCTATTTGAGGTCTCTTATTTTTCCAAATGAAATTCATGATTGCTTTTTTCTAGTTCTATGAAGAATATCATTGGTATTTCAATAGGAATTGCATCAAATTTGCATAATGCTTTTGGTAGTATGGATATTTTGAACACATTAATTCTGCCTATCTAAGAACATGAGAAGATCTTTCCATCTTCTAAGGTCTTCTTCAATTCCTTTCTTTAGTTTTCTGTAGTTTTTCTTATAGAGGCCTTCACCACTTTTGTTAGATTGATTCCCAAATATTTTATTTTATTTTTTGAGGCTACTGTGAATGGGGTAGTTTTCTTTATTTCACTTTCTGTGGATCCAATTCCTAATGTAAAGGAATGCATTTGATTTATGGATATTGATTTTATATCCTGCTATTTTGCTGAATTCATTTATTAGTTCTAAAAGTTTTTTGGTGGACTTTTTTGGATCTTCTAAATATAGAACAATGTCATCAGCAAATAGTGATAGTTTGAGTTCTTCTTTACCTATTTGTATACTTTAATTTTTTCTAATTGCTCTGGCTAGAGTTTCAAAGACAATGTTGAATAAAAGTAGTGAAAAGGTATGTTCCACATTTTTCTAGTGTTTTCAGTATGAATGCCAGAGTCCAGCCCTAGTAGGGGTCATGGTGCAGCTTGTTGAGGAGGAAGGCATCGGCAAGGAGAATAAAGTGACACGGACTCAAAGATCTGAGGCTTAGTTGTAACTTTATTGTTTCACAGCTAAGTTCTAAGTTCAGTCTTTCACGGCTAAGTTGTAAGTTCAGCTACTGTTTCACACATGGTCTCTATTCATTCTGCTTGAGTACGTTCACTTGAGGATATTTAGAGGGGAAGGTGGTACAAGCTCTAAGGGAATGTGATGGACATAAGTATAATCAAAATAAGATAAGTTCTCCTACTTTTCTAAACAAAACATCACTAAACCATTAACTGGTTCTGGTTTTCGTCTTACTAGGAACAATAAGAGCAGAGGCCATTCTCATAAGTTATATAGGTTTTAGTATGTCATGGTTTAAAGTTGAGTCAAAAATAACAAACAGCCATATCAATCAAGCACACTTGGCATTTCTCTCAAAGACAGTACAGCGCCCTTTGTTCTATCTATTGTACGTAAAGTGGAACTTCTTTTTGTTAATTAGTTAGACAACCTCTAAGAAAAACACTTCTTATTTCCTATTATAACTTCTATCTAAAGGAAAAGGAGACCTATATCTTAGGGCTTTAAGGATTATTTTCTAGGGGAAATTTATAACTTCCCATCAATCTTATATGCAATCCAGGTGTGGTCCTTGAACTGTGAAAAGTTTCACTAAGAGGGGACCACATCCCATCCTGGTTTGGGCTAAAGCAGCCAGGCAGTCTGGCTGCATTAGGCTAACTAAGGATGAACAATAACTCTTGCTGATCTGTCCCACAATATTTTTTCTGTTACTTAAAATAATATTACATATGAAATCAATTAAGGCTTGAGCAGTATTATTTTTATGTTCCAAACACTTAATGTCTGATTTTTTACTGAAATCTTTAAATGCAAACATCCAAATGTTACACCAATAACAGTAAGAAATAACACAAAAACAAGAAAGAGCATGCCATGTCCACATTTCCCAGAAGATTAGACTGTGCAAGAATCTTCATTATTTCCAGTGGAACCGTGTTAAGCCCTGAGGGGACCAGTGGTGCGTGTGGCACATGCAGGGTTGCTATATTTTGTCAAATGCTTTTTCTGCATCTATTGAGATGATCACATGATTTTTGTTTTTAAGTCTATTGATATGATGAATTACATTTTGATTCCCAACCATGCATCCCCAGGATGAATCCCAGTTGATTATGGTGCACTATCTTTTTAATACGTTTTTGTATGCAATTTGCCAGAATTTCATTGAGAATTTTTGCATCTCTGTTCATCAGGGATATTGGTCTGAAGTTTTCTTTCCTTGATGTGTCTTTGTTTGGTTTTGGTATCAGGGTGAAATTGGCTTCATAGAATGAGTTTGGAAGGGATCCCTCCTTTTCTATTTCGTGAAATATTTTGAGGAGTATTGGTGTTAATTCTTCTTTGGAGGTCTTGTAGAACATGGCTGAGAATCCATCAGGTTCAGGGCTTTTCTTAATTGGCAGGCTTTTGATGGTGTTTTCTATTTCATAACTTGAAATTCTTCTGTTTAAATTCTGTGAGAGGGCAAGGCTATGAAAGATGGAATGAGACAGACATCATTACCCTATGTATCTATATGATTACATGAATGGTATGAATCTACATCATGCACAGCCATAGAAATGAAAAGTTGTACCCCATTTGTGTACAATGAATCAAAATGCAGTCTGTAAAAATAAAAAAAGAAAGAATAGGTAAGACATAAACTATTACAGAAACCAGGTTAATAATGAAACTAAAGTAATCAAGAAACATGATATTGGGATAGAGACATAAAAATTGTCTCAAATGAAAAAGAACATAAAATCTGTATATGTAAATATATCCATAATGAGTGGAAGAAACTGCCTAATCAATAAATAATACTGAGAAAATTAAAAAAATAATAAATTGTGTATTACCTCCTGATTCAGTTTGGGTAGCTCATATGTTTCTAGAAATCAATGGCCGATGTCTTCAGTATTTTATATTTTATTGGAGTATAAATTTTAAAATAATTTCTAATTATCTGTTGTATTTCAGTTGTGTCCATTGTGATATTTCCTTTTTCATCATGTATTTTCTCTCTTTTACTCTTCATTAGTGTGGCTAGGGGTTTATCAACTTCATTGATATTTTTTTTAAGAATCAACTTTTTGTTATAAATAGAGTTATCTTATACTAGAAAAAGATGCCAAAGACATTCATGGGAGGAAAGATAGCTTATTCAATAAACATAGCTCAGAAATATGGAAAGCCTCATTTATCAAAATGAAATTAAAGCAGTATCTCTTTGCTGCAGAAAAATCAATTCAACGTGGATCAAAGACTTTGGCACTAGAACAGAGACTAGAAGAAAAAGTAGGCCCAAATCTATTTTCTTAACAAGAATCCTAAAGTGCAAGAAGTTAAAATGAGAATCAATAGATGGGATGTATGCAAACTAAAAAGCTTTTTCTCAGCAAAAGAAATGATTAATAATATGAAGAGCCTACAGATTGGGAGAAAATCTTTCCCACATGCACCTCAGATAAAGTATTAATCCTTAGGATATATAAAGAACTCAAAAAATTTAACACCAAAGAAAACACATAACCCAATCAATAAATGGGCTGAGGAACTGAGCAGACATTTCACAGAAGGTACACAATCAATCAACAAATATATGAAAAAATGTTCAACATCTCTAGCAGTAAGAAAAATGCAAGTCAAAACTAAGATTTCATCTTACTCCAATCATAATGGCAATTATCAAGAATACAAGCAACAATAAGTGTTGGTGAGGATGTGGGGATAAAGGTCATACATTGCTGGTGGAGTTACAAATTGGTGCAGCCACTCCGGAAAGCAATAGAGAGATTCCTCAGAATACTTGGAATGGATCCACCAATTTGACCCAGCTATCCAACTCCTCAGTTTATACCCAAAGGACTTAAAATCA
>JAJEJO010004905.1:103670-132865 GCA_020662805.1 Glaucomys volans | reverse complement strand
TTTCTTTATCTATTCATAAATATATATATATATATGTATATGGAATATTACTCAGCTTTAAAGAAGAATGCAATTATGGCATTTGGTGAAAAATGGATAGAGTTGTACAATATCATGATAAGCAAAGTAAGCCAAACCCAAAAAACCAAAGCCTGAATGTTTTCTCTGATATGTGCATACTAATTCAGAATAAGAGGGCAGGGCTCAGAAAGAATAGAGTTACTTTATATTAGGTAGATGGGAGTAAAGGCACTGGATGAGGGATAAGGTTAGGAAGGATAGTAGAGTGAAATACATTATTGTCTCATGTACATATATAACTGCATCACTGATGTGATCCTACAATATGTACAATCAGAAAAATGAGAAATTATACTCCATTTATATATGATCTATCAAAATGTATAAATGCGTTGTACCATCATGTACAATTAATTAGAAAAAATTAATAAAAAACAAAACTATTCTCTGTTTTTTAGTTCATTTCTCTCTCTTGTTTGGATACTTACTATTTAGTATCTTTAATTTCTCTGATTTTTTTTCCTTAGTCCTGTCCATAGCAATATTGTGTTATTTAGCTCAGTAATTTATTTTTCAATATTACAATTAATAGCTATAAAGTTTCTATTTGCTTCTTTTCACTGGTTTTTACTCCACTGAGATTTGCTATATTTCATTGATTTAGGGTCTGCTTTGCTCTCTTCACAGAACATAGTTTTAATATCCACTATAAAATCTTTGTCTATTAATTCCAACATATGGATTCCAAAGAGACTGCCATCTTTTCACTTCAGAATGGGCTACAAGTTTCCCTTTTCTTGTTTGCTTATTTTGCTTTGTTTTATTGTTTTGGTGTTGAGTACTATTGCAGTTGCCTTGGGAAATGTAAACGACATGTTCACATGGTGTGAAACCTGCAATAATTTTCAATAGAATGTTTATCAAATGGACATCAACAAGACCATGGACACAGTCTCAAATTTTGTAACCAGTGGTCCACATTTCATTTACATTGTCAGAGCCTTTGCTACCTAATTTTGGAATTGTTCCATGCATGTTCTCAGCTGAGACTTGTAGAGTTCATTGTATCCTGGCTAGTTTTGTAAGCCTATGGTATGGTGGTGTTGATGTGTCCCATGTAGGAAATGTTTCAGTCTCATCTCAGTGGTTTTATGGTGTTGGTTGGGTCATCCTGTGCAATTTGGAAGTGAAGCAGACTTGTGTGATGCACCTGAGAATATAGTCTTCACTGCTTAGTCTCTCTTCTCCAGAATTCCCTCTGCTCTTACCTGCTCATGGTGGCTTCTTTCCCTAACTCCTGTGATGTCAGTGTGTTTCTACCAAGGTAACCGCTGTACATAATGCTGCCTGGCTCTGTAATGGAAGTCCATCCTTGGGGCAAAGCCTCAGAGAAAAAGAAACAAGGGAGAAATAGAAGCAGACCCTCATCTCCTCGTGAGCCTGCATTCCAAGTTTAAACTCTTCCCTCAACTTTCCAGATTCTGTTTTCATTCCAAGGACATCATTGCTTGTATTTCCCCAGATTTCTCTGGCAGCCAGCACTGGTAATGGACTATGCTGGCTAGTGACACCCATTAGGAATGGAACTCAGGAGTTTTGATTTGGATTAAAAAAAAAAGAAAGAAAGAAAAAGCAGATTTGAATTTATTCAAAGATTCAAAGACTAAAGTTTAGTTAATTGTTTGATTTCCTAAACCATAGTTGAATCTTGGAATCAATTTAAGTTACTGCATTTTGAATACGAATATAAAATTACCAGGTTTATTCTAGGTAAATTTTAATTTTATATTATTGTTCCAAGTTGCCATGATAAACTCAGTGTGACTCATGCTGATACCATGAGGATATACTTGGTCTTAATATACCCCAAATAAAACACAGAATGCAGTGAGCACCTCATACTATAAAAAATTAAGCAAGATAAGTGGGATCCGACTTTCTTATAAAACCCTAGCCATGCACTGCAGTTTTTATGTATCAGAAATGACATTCTCTGGCAACACATGGCCCCAAATCAACCTGTTCCAGAATCAAAATTATTTTTACCCAAGATTTTCAAAAAGACTAAGGCTTGAAATAACTTTCCTCTTAGAATGAGCAAGTCATTTTGAATAGTAGTGACATTGCTTTCACCTTCAAATCCCTGCCCCTAGCAGAATAATCTGAAAAGAAGTCAATCATTAAATTGTCAATAAAATGCTTCCAGGTGACATTAATTTGTCAAAAGCTGTCTAAAAGCCCCAGACGAGAACACCCCTCCAAGTTTTAAGCATGACAGCACTTTAAGCTTTGTTTGATAGGATGGCACAGATTTACATATGACAACTCTTTAGAACTATGACTTCATCATAACCTGAGGATGAAAACTTTCTTTGCTTCAATATCTAAGACTCTAGTCACTTTTGACAAGATGGGAAATCAGCCTTCAGTGATAACATGGTAAATCACTCCAGTGTACTTGAGTTTGCACTGAATGTCCTCCTCCCCTTAACCGTCTTCTCAGGGATGAAGGTCACAAGTCTGAGTGATGGAGGATCCCTTAAGTGAGCTGGTCTACCTCTCCCATGACTCTTTTCACACAGTCAAAAGCTATGAAAACACTCCTGAGAAAAGATCTGTGTTGCTTTGTTCTCCACCTCACTGACACCATCCCACTCACCAGAGACCACCACGACCCTTGGGCTGGGCTGGACCCCGGCACTCGGACACCTGGAGAGTGCAGGTAGGTGGAGGTTAGTGGTCAGGCCATGAACTGAAAGCTGTGGGGTCAGCTGCAGTCTCTAGTTGAACAGATGTGTCGAGGAACACAGGCCTGTGCTCTGCGGCATGGCTGTGGAAAGCATTCTCATCCTGTAGGAGAAGCCATCACCACCCAAGCCCTCCTGAGGACGGGACTATGCTTTGTTCATCAAGGCACCCAGGTCAACTAAACGCTTGCCGAGTGACGTGATGAGTAAATGATGATCGAATATCCCAGTAGGTTATATGAAAATCGAGAGGCATTGGTTCATCCGTTTCATGAGGATAATTGATGCATGGGAGGGCAAGAGAAATGAGGTTCATGGCTATGTGCTTGTCCCTTAACTTTATTCTTTGGGAACTCCCAGAGATGATGTGGCTGTTTAGGAAGAGGGAGAGAATTCCATATGGGATTTTCTGAAGTACCATAGACAATGATTTAGAAAAAAAAATGATAGGGAGAAGAAACTCAGGAAGACCATAACACCACAACACCACAAAAACCAACAGTACTTATTAAGACATTCATGTAATGCATTTCCTTTTCCTACCCTATGGTATCTACAGAACCAAACACGAACATGTATGACACCTTTTGACCCAGTTATCACACTCCTTGGTCTATACCCAAAGGACTTAAACTCAGCATACTCTAGTAATGCAGTCACATCAATGCTTATTGCAGCTCAATTCACAATAGCTAGATTATGGAACCAACCTAAATGCTCTTCAACAGATGAATGGATAAAGAGACTGTGGTATATATACAAAATGGAATATTATTCAGCCATAAAGAAGAATAAAATTATAGCATTTGCAGGTAAATTGATGAATTGAAGAATATCATGCTAAATGGAATAAGCCAATCCCCAAAAACAAAAGGTCAAATATTTTCCCTGATAAGTGGATGATGATACATAATGGGGTGGGGGGTGGAGGGTAAGAGAAGAAAGGAGGAACTTTAGATTATGTAGAGGGAAATGAGAGGGGGAAGGGGCAGGAGTATGAAAGATGGTGGAATGAGATAGACATCATTACCCTATGTACATGTATGATTGCATGAATGGTGTGAATCTACATCATGAACAACCATAGAAACGAAAGTCGTACACCATTTATGTACAATGAATCAACATGCAGTCTGTAAAAATAAAATAAATTAGTAAAAATGTACACAAGTTTTGGTGAAAGAAGATTTGTACACTACTTTGGTGACTGGGAATTGATAATCTATGTATGAATTGAGAATAAGCAGTACATAACTCGTCATTTTTTATTTCTGAGATAAAATGTTGATATCATTCAGAGTAAGTACAAAAAGGCAAATATCAAGAAATCTTCTCTTCTTGGGTTTTGCTCTAAAATGTTAGCAGCTTTCATAAGCAACAGATTCCTCATAAATTTTCTTAGTATACAAGGGTACAGTCAGCTTCAGTGAATATGCAATATTCATTATATTAATGTCATACTCAAAACACACAAAAATTTGCACCCCATTTACTACTGTCAACTTTTAAAATAAAATAAAATAATCTAAGACTGAGGATTGAGTCATGCAATTTTTTTCCTGTGGTCACTACTTTCCTGGTGGCAATGTTATTCATCCTTATTTGTGTGACTCAACTTCAGATTTCTTGCCTCAAAGCCCTCTCAGCAGTATTTGTGGGGCATTCTAGAGCCTCTTGTGAAGTTCTGAACAGGGTGCTTATCCTTGCAAAGCATCCTTGCACATGGCTGTTTTTCACTTCTTTTCTCTTTATTTTTTTCTGGGAACAATCTAGGTCTTAGGATGACAAGAAAGCCTTATCTTTATGTCAATTCTAGAAGTTTACAACACCAAAGGAATAAAAGAAAACAAAAAAATGTATTTTATCCCAGAAAATTCATCTTCTACTCATTTTAGAAAAATCCCCTTCTCTATTCTCCAGGGACATCTTTAAATTTCCAGAAAATGATGTTTTCCCTCATGTACTCCACAATTTCCAGGATAAAAACTCAGAAGAAACAGATAAATTCTGAAAATTGCAACAAGCTTCAGCAAAAGGGCCAGTTCCTGAGCAGCTGAGTCCATGATGTATTTACTTAGTATCCTTGTAATGATTTAGTTTAAATAAGGTAGCCTGTTTAGAATTAATTCTTCTAATTTTTAAAATTTTCAAAGATGAAAATATTATTCCCTCTTTCACTTTTCATTAACAGAGTTCTTAACTCTGGCCATCTTGTCTATATAGTAAATGTCACTTTCACTTAGTTTATAATTATTTGATTTTATATACTTGGGAACAATCATTCCACATTTCTAGTTTCTCAGTTTCTGAGAAGACTGAAATCATTTCTATCAAGTCACGTTGGTCAAGCTCCTTGTGATTTTGCTCTTTCCATTCTCTGAAGTCTTTTTCTTCTTCACAATAGCTCCTGTTATGCCATTCTTTGCTTTTGCTTTTTGCAACCTGTCAGTACGTTGTTATAGACTCTTTGCCCAGAGCAAACAAGACCCAGAGATGACAGGCTGCATTGCAGTTTGCATGAATTGTTCTCAGAGCTTGCTTATAAACATGACAGTTTGCTAGATGCTGTCACAAGTGCGATATTCATAGTTCTTTTCATCATCCTGACAAGTTGAAGAAGTCACTTGTATTCAGGGGACCAAGTCCACATTTATATCCCAGAGTAAAGTAATCCAGATTACCAAAGGGGCTGGTTAAACAATTAATTAGGTCCTGACTGCGTTGTTCCACCTTGGGCAGGTCTGCTCTGTGGACCCACACCACACACAATAGCTCAGGAAAACTGCAAGGCATTGTTTTCAGGCTAAAAAAATAATTTCACAAGATAATTAGGCAGTTTAAATCTATATCGAAGGTACGTTATTTTTGTCAATCTCTATATTCCTCCTACCTATTCAGGAATTTATGTATAGTCAGTATATAGGGGATAGCATGTTTATTATAGTGTTAACTTTTATTCACTATTCAAAAGTTTAAAAAAGGGAGAGAGTTAATTTCCCTTGTGCCTTTTTATGTAAATGTATCTCATTGTGATGTGATATAATGTAGAATATTGCTCTGATGTTTCATAACTAGGATATATAGAATCAACTAGGAAATATGGGATCAACATAAGTAAAAGAAAAATAAGCAATCCTATAGAATTATGTTGGAAATGAGTCATTCAGAAATGATGTTTCCAGGTTCTTCAAGAGATTTTTTCGTACATCTTGTTGCAGTTGGGGAAACTTTGGTCTGATCCAGAAACCCTTGCTTTTACAGAGCCATGAGTACCGGCTGAAGTGTCCGCTGGTTGTGAGAATCTTCAGCACTGGGGAAATGTTCTCTAAGGAATCTTAAAACAACTCTGGGCCTTAAACCCTGAACTGCTCCCCAAATTTATCATTATTAGCTGCTAAGCCAAGAAAGTTGTTTTTGAATGCAAATAATACAGAAGAATCTTTTAATACATTATAAATTATCATAGAGTTTTTGGAGAATTACTCAGCACCTTTCCACAAGTTGATTTGCATCCACAGAAAATTGTACATTTGACTATGAGCTTTCCTATCCCCTTAGTTTATATTCAATTGCTTGAGATTCAAGTTCCCTTCTCAGTTCTGAACTAAAGGAAGGGGCAAGAACAGTTTTTGATGACTGATGTCGGTGCAATAGAGGATTGCTAAATTTAATTTAATTTGCTTTTAATATAATTCAGAGGTTTTCATCATGTTCAGTTTCAAAGACTTCTGGTTCAGACTTCTTTCAGAAAAAAATGCTTCAGACAGTGTTGTTTCTGTGAGAAGCTTGTATTTACTGGAGCATCAGAACTGGTTTGTAGAGGGCAGACTGCTTTGGATCCTCTCTGCCTCCAGGATTTGTGTTTATGAAATTCATTTAGGACTCGATACAGTTTTTCCCTTCTACCAATCCCAAAGTTATCACAGTGTGGGGACAAATATCAGTCTGTAAACACTATTTGAGGCAAGAAGCAAGAAAAGTCACAGACTATCAAAATCATCATATAATTTCAATGACATAAGAGTACTTTCTAATATATCTAGATTCATTTACTCCCATTTATTTTCTGTTCATGGGAGTGCTTGAGTATCAGGGATTGAACCCAGGGATGCTCTAATACTGGGTCCTTTTTATTTTTCATTCTGATACAGAATCTCTTTAATTTGCATGCTACCCTCAAAGAATCTCAGGCATCTTTATAATAACAATTTATATCAAAGTACAGAAATTTAAAAACCCTAGAAGTCTCTTTTTTTCAAGTTTTCAAAAAATAATGGTGAATATTTAAATTATTTTGTTCACTATATTTTGGGCATTTGCTCTTAGGCTACAAATTGAGTGAATTGATTTTTTAGTTACACAGTTTACTCTTAAATTTATTTATCAAAATATTATGTAATCAAAAGTTTTAGTCATATGACATATTTATGCAATGGTACAAAATGTTAGTTTCAAATGTTCTCTATAGATTCTGATTCTCAGTTGATATTCTTAATATTGTTGTGTAACTTTTTCCTGTTTTTCCTTTTTTTCTGTTTTCTATATCTAAATTTTTTATGTTTGTCATAACTATTTTAAAATTTTGGGTTTCTGACTGCACTTTCTGGATTATCTGTGGATCTGTGTCTTATTATTATTTTTTCTTTTGGTTATTGATTATTAGCTCAGGTTTTCTTAAAGTATAATAACTTTTGTTTATATGCCATGTATGAAAACTGACCTTAGAAGCTGCAAATTATGTCCCTTTTCTATGAGATGTTTGCTTTCCCCTCTGTTGAGCAGATATGTTGAACAGAGATTGGTTGGTGTTTGAGTAAGATTCCTCCAAGCCTGCCTTTTCTCTATTCCTTGCTCATGGATTTTGTTGGCCTGATGGGTCTCTGTCCAGAGTACTGAAAGACTCGGAGGGATCGAATTCTTTTTTTTAAGTTTGAAAGCCTTAAAGGTATTTGGCCCCAGGACTGAAAGTTTGTGGGACATTTAGCTCTTGTTTGAGTTTGAGTTAGCCTCATCGTCTATCTTCCTTATGTAAACTAAAAATCTGCTGATATTACCAGGTGAGCTGAGGCCTAGTAGCAGTAGTAGCAGTAGGTCCCTCTCATTCATGAACTTGATGTCCCAGATCTTGTGAGTCAGTGCTTCTGGTTTTGATTTTTAGAAAACTGTAGCCCAGCATACTCAGCCTTTTGCATCATCCCAGGATTCACTAAATGGCTCAAGGGAAGAAAAACGCTCTGTATTAGGGATGCAGCGTGTTATTCCTGAGACTTTTTCTTAAGCCCGTTTAATTCCACATTGTATCAGTATAACCATCTAAACACAACCTGCATTTAGAATCAATAAATGCTTCTAGGAAAGAAAGCAACATTGAGGAAGAATTTGTCTTTTTTCAGGATCTTAGTCTTGTCTTCCTTGCATCACAGCTTTATATGATTTTAATTTATTTTTGTTTTCAAAGTATATACACACCAGTTGTTACAGCTGCATGATTGGCTTGCATGACCTATTAAATTCTGCTTCAAAACATAAATCTACCTGTTGGCTATACATTATATAAAATATGTTATACACAAATATAATATATGTATATTCATATATATATTATATACATTTAGTTGCAATGTTGGCATTTGAACCTGGGCTCTCTGCAGGCTAGGCAAGTGTTCTGCCACCGAGTTACAACCCTCTTCCTCAATGTGTCTCTATTATTGAAGCATCTTTGTCTATCTCACATAAAAGCAAGTTATTTTAAAGAAGAAAATATGTTTAAGTGTTGTTAATCAGCTGAATAAGAAAATAAGCATATTACTTCAATTAATTAAATCATTGACATAATTGTTGCCAAGTGAATCACCTTTGATACTTAAATGACTACAGAGCAATCTTGACATGACATTATTTTAATAAACTGTTGAAAAGAATTTATATTTTGTTTGCACACCACAGTTGTTGTAAAAAAAATTTAAATTCTATTTTGAAATATCCTGTCATTTTTTTTTTTAAATCAGAAAACAGAGTTTTATTCTGCAACACAGAGGAAACATAATTTGCCCACCTTCCCCAGAAATAAATTGTTATGACTCAGGTACTGGCCAGCCATGTCCCCTGTGGATCCCATGCAGGGTTCTAAAGACAAACCAGAGCCTGAAAATTCTGAGCTTTCTTCCCATAAACACACCCATATCGTTATTAACAGAATTCACTTTTATACTGGTAAAATTATGCTAAAAACTTATCACTATTATATTTTTCCCTCTTAAATTTCTTTGCTAAACATCTTTACTGTCCTGTCAACATCTGCTTTTTATGTTCATGGTACATACTGTGTCCTTATTCTCTAGTGACTCTCTGCTCAGATTCACTCTTCAGTCTAGGCTGCATGCATGGATTTCTGGACCCCAGACACCTGAAGTCTGAACTTGTAGTTGCTCCTTTCTCTGTCATTTTAATTCACTTGCTTCTTTTTTATTTAATGCATATTTGTTGTAGATCTCCTAGTTTACCAAAGTGGCAGTCAATAATAGAGAGTAAAACAAAAATGCCTTTTTCCAACCTAAAACTTAAATGCTAGCAGGATATTGATATCTTTTAGAAAATGTTTGCTTTGTAAAAGTTTCTGGAGTCTGTCCATAAAATTTGGAAATAACTTATACAACAAACTTGATTGCATACTTGTTTTGAAAATAATTGTGCATAATTATTTTATTTCTTTTATTGCAATTGAACTGTTCCTCTATTAATATTTTGGAATCAGTTTTGAAAGTCACTTACTGAGATAAAATTTACTTTCATAAATCGATTCTAGATTATACTATATTGAGTTTTCATAAATGCATACAGTTGAGTAATTACAATAACAGTGAAATGATAGAGCATTTTAATCAAACATGTTTTGTGTCCCATTATATATAATCTTTATAATAGTACCTGAAAGCAGCATTTCTTTCAAACCCCATATTTTGACCTATTTCAGCAAGGCACAAAGATGGGTTTACATGATATTGTGTCTCTTGTGTTTGATTTGTTTTTCTTAATGCAGTATTTTAAAAATCATATTGGTGTATAGTACATTCATAATTTACTCATTTTATTTCAGAGTGATATTCTAATAATATAGATGTATCACCATTTATTTGTGAACTATAATGGGCAAGTGGGGAGGTTTCCAGTTTTTATGTCATTGTCTATATCAAATATTATCAGTATCAAGAGTAATTTCATTGATGATTTTAGGCTTATTGATAAATATTGAAATATCTTCAATACAGTTGTACCATATTATAACACTTTTTGATTGAATTTTATTATTTCTTATCTGATTAAACTAAGAAAAATTTGAAAGTATCAGACAACATAGTATAGATTACTAATTTCTGACTCATGTTATTGAAATTTTATATTATTTGTTAATTTTCCTATTATCTTATTAAGTTATTACATTACGAATTTGTTGATTTTGATTATTTTTTAATAAGGAGTTCTTTAGCGGTCACATGGTTTCAACATGTTTTATTTATTTTTGTTTTTACTTTTTGCTCCATCTTCAAAATAAACTAGACTGAAATATAACAATGACCCTTTAGTTTCTTAAATGTATCAAAGTTTCTTAGTAATTAGATGTATCTTTTAACTTTTTTATTATTTGTTCTAATTTCTTGCACATGACAGTAGAATGCATTTATACATTTTGATAGATCATACGTAAATGGAGTGCAATTTTTCATTTTTCTGATTGTACATGTTGTGGGATCACATCAGTCATGCAGTCATATATGTACATGAGGCACTAGTATCTGTTTCACTCTACTATCATTCCTTCTCCCATACCCTTCCCTTTCCTTCACTCCCCTCTACCTAATGTGATATACATATATACAATGGAATATTACCCAGCCTTAAAGAAGAATGAAATTCTGGCATTCGCTGGTAAATGGATGGAGTCAGAGAATATCATGCTAAGTATTTTTTTGAATTTACCTATTTTGACTGAATTTGTTTTTAAACCCTGCCTTCTCCTGGCTGGAGGCAACAAAGGCCACAAAGCGGCTCAATCAGGTGAATTCGGTGTCCAGTACAGCTTCTTGTGGAAGACATGAGAGAGGAGAGGAGAGAAGAGGTAGGAACAGAAGAAAGACAGGCTGCCGTGCAGAGTCCTCGGTGGTCACTTGGTATTTTTTATACTGCATTTTCTTTAATGAAGGTTATTGCTTTAATCAGTATTTTCGCTGCTGTGCAAAAGACCTGATAAGAACTATTAGAAGGGGGCAAGTTTATTTGGGGGGCTCATGTCTTCAGCAATCTCGGTCCATAGACAGCCTGCTGAACATCATGGTGGAAGAGTGTGATGGAGGGAAGCAGCTCACATGGTGATCAAGGGGCAGAAAGAGACCCCATTTGCCAGATACAAAATATAAACCCCAAGGGCACACCCACAATGCCCACCCACTCCAGCCACACCCTGGCTGCCTTCAGTTCCCACTCATTATTCCCATCAGGGCATCAGTTCACTGATTGGGTCAAGGACCTACCAATCCAATCATTTCTCCTTAAACCTTCTTACATTGTTTCACTCATGAGCTTTGGGAGGCACCTCACATTCAAACTGTAATGGAGGTCATTGACTACAAATTTCTTATAGCAATCAAATCCTCCCAACATAAAAAATCTAGAAATTAATTTGTGGCTTGACTACTATAGCTAGTAGTCATAAAAGGAAATATCAATTAATAGAGTCACTGCCTGTTTGCTTCCTCATGTCCACACTATAATGACATTTTTCTAAAAGAGTGTTACTGCTCTTATTGCAAAGGGAGTGGACTCCCTTGGTAATCTCTTCCGGGGAGATTTAGAATATGGTCGAGAAGTTGCACACCATAAATCCATTTCTGCATTTCCACTATCCTACGCTTTCCAACACTTTTTATAGTATGAGAGGGAATTTCTAGCATCTCAGCCTTGTTGTTTATAGACCACCATGGCACCAAGGAATCGATTTAAACACAAAGAAATGTGTTAGAAATATTCCCCTGTACTTGATATAAGACATGGAATTCTCAGTTCTGGATAAATGCACTTGTATAAAGCAATTATATCTGATTTATATTTGATCTGTGTTTAATATCCTTATAATGCAATCCCAAACGGACTTGAAATCTTTCTGATATGATTTGTCAATATTCTAAATTCTGTTTCCTTCCAACTTGAATAGAATTTGAAATTGATTTTGGGGGGCCATTCTGGAATTTAAAGTCACCCAAGACTTCAAGTGCAACATGATGGCATTTCATTCTGAGAATGGGTATCACTGGAAAAGCTTTCCTCAACTGGAGTCATTTGAAGGTTGTTAAGCAAAGAAAGTTTAGTTGCCAAAGATGCCTTCTACTTGGAGGTCACTTGAAGATGCAGGCTGTGGGAGATGCCCTCTTATCATGGGCTTCCCTCAGAACTGGGAAGCCATGACATGACTCTAAGCCTTCTCCCTGGAAAGGACACAGCCCTCCTGTTCATATTTTGTCAGCCAATAAATCATATCTTCTCACCTTCTTCAGAGCAGGGAGCAGTATGCAGTCATAACACATGCCCAAGAAGCATGCTAGAGCATTTTCAAACAATTGTAATAATTACCACAAAGGCTGTACTTTATTTGCCTTTGATTCTCCTTAGAAATAAATTACTTGGCCTGTTCCCTCTTCTAAAAAGTTCCTCCTGACACTAGTCAGAGCAAGTATTCCTGGTTCTAAAGTGGGAGTCTTTGGTTGCTGAGTGAGCCCTCTCCTGACCTCTGCTTAACGTACTTATTTCAGTCAAATAAAAGTTTTAATTGAAAGTCACTGTAAGGCTACTGGGTTTCCTCGGTTGCATGTGCCAAGAGCACCCATAAACTGGACCAGAGGAAACAGGAGTGGCTGTCAGCTGCTGTAGCACGTCATCTTGCTCCCCATCCAGACCCCTCTCAGTTATTCAGTGTGACTAAGTCAGGAATTGTATTTCTCTAGAGGTGCAAAGGTCATGTTGAAATTTCAGAGGAAAACAAACCCTGGCTGAATATTTTTCCATTAATGTGATCCTTCCTGTGCTACATTTGGATAAAATGTTGAAATTTTTAGCAGGTTAAACACATCTTTTGATATTTCATTGGAAGTCTGAGGGGTGGAGTAGTTAGAGATAACATCTTATGTAACCTCCATGTCCCAGGTTCTGATTGTGGACACCAGCATTCTGGACACCACAAAGATCAGAAGCGCCTGAAGAAAAGTAGGGGCAATGACAGGATCAGTCTGAGCTGAGCGAGCACAAGCAAAGGAGGCTCTGAAACAGAGGGGCACCCTAACTGGGTGAAGTAAACATGTGAATGAGGAGCGACTAGAGTGCTTCTGAGAGAGATCAGGTCCTTAAGTTCCAAAATAAGTGGGGGCACCCTTCAGATAGAGGAAAAGCCCATATATTATCTTGTAAATATGTAAACACGCCAGTACAAATGAATGGATTTTTCACTGCAAACTCACAAGCATCGGAAAATGTACTAAGGCTTATAAATCAACTAAATTAAAAAAGATTATAAATGATTTTTTTGAGGGGTTACTGAGAATTGAACCCAGGGGCACTCTACCCTTGAGCCACATCCCCAGCCCTATTTTGTATTTTATTTAGAGACAGGGTCTCACTGAGTTGCTCAGCCCCTCAATTTTGCTGAGGATGGCTCTGAACTCACAATCCTCCTGACTCAGCCTCCTGAGCTGCTGGGATTACAGGTGTGAGCCACCACATCCAAGATAAATGAATCACGTTCCATCACTTTTCAAACATTTTAAATGAACCCAACAATACCCATCATTGGCAGGGATTCGGAGAAATAAAAACCTCTTTAAGTGTTGGTGAGTACATACATGAACACGTCTTTAAAGATAATTTGAAAATTTGTATTAAAATTACAAATGTATAGAACTATAAATGTATAGAATTCCAATAATAATAGAATGTATAGAATTCCAATAATTCTCTAAATGTATAGAATTCCAATTCTAGAATTCCATCTTTCAAAAGAAGTTTATGTATCCCCATGTACGGACAATGTTACCTGGAAAGCACTTACAGCCCATGCCCAGATAAGGGATAGGAGCAAGTAATTTAAGACCCAGTGACCATTAATTAAAGGTGAGAAAAAGGCACAAAATACACTGGGGCTGGTGGACTTGTGAAACCCTGGAAGCCTATGACAATCCTCAGGGGAGAATGCGTGTTTCTTGGCATAGAAGCAACAGATGCTGAATGCACATTGCAATTTAAGCTATATTTCTATCTCCCTTGTTGTCAAAAAAGAAAAATGTGCCGGCTCATACTTGTGAGCAAGTAAAGAGGCTTGTAAGGGTGACTAAAGTTCAATGCCACTTCAAGATGAGATGCAACTAATCCATCTTCATATCATAAATTTTAGCTGCCTGGTACCGTAGCTGAACTTTCTTAAACTCAAGGTGAAGGAATTAGGGTCATTTGTGTGACAACACACACACACACACACACACACACACACACACACGTACACACACACCCGAACTGGAAACTCAACATACTCACCAAAGATTATCGTTCACACTTTAAAATATTTACTTAAGGTTTAAAGTTGGGATTTAATGGAAGGAGATTATTTGATATGCTAGCCACTGATACAAAGTTAAAGATCACATCACACACGTACTGATACACGAATCTCAGTAAGTTTGTGTAAAGAAGAAATCATCTATTTCATGAGGTCTTTCTTTTTAACTCTACCAGTCACCAATCATTTATATGCGAATTTGTTATGGTTTAGATATTAGGTGTTCCCTGAAAGTTCATGTGGGAGAAAATGCAAGAAGTCTCAGAGGTGATATGATTGGGTTCTGAGAGCCTTAACCCAGTCAGTGAGTTCATTCCCTGACGGGGATTAACTGAGAGTAACAGAAAGCCGGGGGTGGCTGGAGCAGGAGGGTCATTGGTGAATGACTTTGGGTTTTATATTTGTCCTGGTGAGCTTTGCTCTCTCTCTCTCTCTGCTTCCATGTTGTGATGTCCTGAGCCACTTTCCTTGCCACACCCTTGCATCATGATGATCTGCCTTACCACCAAGCTCCAAGGAATAGTTGGCTGTTTATGGACTGAGACCTCTGAAACCAAGAATCCCAAAATACAATTGTCCTCTAAAAAAAAAAAAAAATTGGACTGAAACAGAATCTGTGTATCTAGATTAAACACTAGTCTAGATAATAGTTTGGCAACTGCAATTTTGTTTTAACATTTAGTTTACCTTATGAGATAACAATGCTTTTATTGAAGAATTATTTTTCTCTTTTCTTTATTTCTTATAGGGGATTGGACCCAAGGAAGCTTTACCACTGAACTATGTCCCTGGTCTTTTATTTTTATTTTTATTTTTTAAAATTTGAGATAGGGTCTTACTGACTTGCTAAGGGTCTTAATAAATTGTTCAAGGTGAGCCTTGAACTTGCAGTCCTCTTGCTTCAGCTCCCTGAATCTCTGGGGTTACAGGCATGCACCATCATGCCTGGCTAGTATGGAATTATTTCTAATCCTCCGTAAAACTTATATACCTAGAGTCAGAAATGTGAAGAAATTGGTTCAAAATGCTACAGCTTTATTATGAGCCAAGCATCTGAATTGCATTGTTAGTACAAGGTGCTGTGTAGATAAACCTTTCACATTAAGTGTTTCAATCTCTACTCAGACATCATGACAATGTCCCTTTAGTGGGAGGGGAAACAGGTTTTGGATGGATAAATCTCAAACCTGGTGCTTAGACTCCATTTCCTCAGTCTCATATCTATGGTCTCATCAAAATACTGAAAAAATAAAGCATGTCATCAGCTTTTGTGTTTTGTTTTTGGGGGTGCTGGGAAATAGTTCAACAGGAATAAGCCAGTGACAGGCACTGTGTCATCACTGACTCCTCAAGTACTGAAATATTAATATTTACCATAAGATGAGGGAAGCCTTGATATTTTAATATCCTAATAATGTTGCACTTCATATAATTAATGAAAGTCCCATGCTAACTCTTAAAAAGAATTAATTCAGTCATACGCTCTGTATGCCTTGAGGGGCTACCATTTGCCCAACCTTATAGTACTTACTGGGAATAATTTCAAACATGATACAGACCACCTTTGTTCATGAGTTTATGTCAAGGGAAGGAACAGAATAATACCTATTAAAAATCTATTTTGTGCACCAGAATGTGTGCATTGGACCCACCTGTTGTCAGGGCAGCTCTGAGAGACAGTTGGTGCACAATTTTTTTCCTAGGGTCACTGAGCATGCTGAGCCCTGGAGCTATCAACAAAGCTGCATGATTGCACAGTGCATGTCACAAGTCCAAACTACAGGGGGGTTTATGCCCTGAATGGCAACTCTGAACGGGTGGGTGTGGGTATCAGTGGATGAATGCCCAAGAGAAGGAGCCCAGGAGTTAGTAAGATGGAATGTTTTATTTAAAGCTCATCAGAGATGACAGTTTGGAGGAACATCCTACAATAGCTGGAGCTCTGCCCTGTGGGAACCCGTAACCCAGCAGCCGGTATGTGACCCCATGTTGCAGCATTCAGGGTCAGCAGCCTTAGGACCCCTGGTGTAGCAAGGGGCTCAGACTGATTCAGCTCTCCGTTACCCACTGGCGGGGAAGCTTGGGCTGCTGTCCTGGTGTCCAGGTGCCTTGTGATGGTATTTCTAGCAGGGATGTACAATAAGGTTCTCCAGAAGCTAAAGCCAGGACCCCCACCAGGTTGCATCAACTCCTCGTGGCTGTCAGCAATAGGGTCATCCCCTGGGCTTTATAGGACACAGGCCAGGAGGAATGTGAACTCACCTTGGTGGACTAACTTCATGCTGAAGAGACTGAAGCCTGCCACAATAGCTCCTAGGGTGTTTGACTCCATTTGTATGAAATGCCCAGAAGGCAGATCTATGGACTCAGAGTGGCCTGGAGGTTTGCAAGGCTTTCATATATAATGAGGCTGCTATTAGGTGCAGGGTTTCATTTGGAAGTAGCGAAAATATTCTAAATGTGAATGTGGTGATTCAATTTCGTGAATATATTTACATACTTTCAATAAATAACATATGTTATCTGAATTTTATCTTTACAAAACTGCTTTAAACAATAGCAAATATTTAGGAAAAATCTAATTGAATATGAGCATGAAATCATGCTATAAGCAATAATGATAATCACTGAGAGAAATTAGAGGATATTTTTATATTTAAATAAATGAAAGGATATAGCTTTTTGATGGGTTAAAAGATTTTGCATCTTAAGTGTGTCAATTCTGAAAGTAAATCTATAGACTCCACACTGCCCCAATCAAAATAACAAGTACTTTTTGGTAGAATTGGCAAGCTTACTCTGTAATTCATGTGGAAAAGCAGAAAACAATACCAAAAGTATGGGCAATGAAATTGAAAAAAAGAAAATAAAGCCGAGGTCTTATGCAACGGATATTGCAGTTTTGTTACTGCTTTTAGCAATGCTAGTCATCAAACCAAGGGTCTTAAACATACTAGGAAGGCATTCAACCATGGAGTTACATTGCATCCCTTTTAAAATTCTTAAAAATTAACATATTTATAGTTTTAAATTTTACCTACACTGGCCTTGAGCTTGTGATCATTCTACTTCAGTCTCCAGAGTAGGTAGAATTACAGGTTAGTTATTTGAAAACCCTAAATAAGTAGGAGAGTGTGATATTGAATAAGAAAATTTCCAATGTAACAGGATAAGGTGATTTATTTGAGGGTCGATTTGTTTCAGAATACTGTAATCTGGTTTTAAGAATTATGGTAGATCTTCCACTTGAAAACAAACAAAAATATTTGTTCTCTTAGAGAAGGTAGATATTTCTTCAAAAGTGTACACACACACACACACACACAATCCCATTAAGCATGAATTCTGAGAAAAAATGATGGATCTGACAAAGTTTATTAAGGTATTTTTTTCAAAATATAACATTAAGAAATTTAAAGGCAAAATCATCAGAGGATTTAGTATCTTTGATAATAGCTATTTAAAGGCAGCAGCAGAGAAGCAGTTGGTCTCCAGACCATTACTTTAATAAGAAAACATGGCATAAAAATAATAAAAAATAGGACAGACAGACTTGTAGGGATGCTATGTGGTGGGGGGGAAGTTTTCCACATAACTGTATTGGAATAATGCAAGACGGCTCAGTTTTATAAATCATCAAAAAATGTGAAGTATAATTATGATACTATTAAACTCCCATCACAAAGGCTTAAACAAAATTATAGCAAATGCAAGTGTTGAAAAGAAACTGACATCCTTGAATATTGCATGTATTTCTTGTGGCAGTGTGGATTGAAATGATTTGGAAAACTGTCAGTTTTTCAAAGTCCGACCATATTAACCAAGAATTTCCATTCCTTAGAAAATATACAGCAAATACACGTTCACAAAAACATGAATCCTCAGTGTAAAGATAATCCTGTTTTTATTAGACAAAAATCTAGACAGTACTCATATGCTCCTTCAGAGTAGATGAATAGAGACACCATGGTTTGTTTAGAGAATGGAGGACTATCCAAACAATGAGATTGAGTTTTCTACTTCTACACACAATCACACTGATTCATATCCCAAATAATGTTGACTGATGACTACCAGACACAACAATGGGCCAAACCAATCTCTGGTTAGATGTCTGTGTAGAGGTTTTATTGGGGGATGTCCAGGGTAAGGTGCACAGGTGGAACTTCTGGGTCTGGGGTGCTTGCCATGTACTGTGTCTAGAGGTGGTGCTAGTTGTATGTTGTGCTCACTGAAATGGCCTTTGGTAATGTGCACCTCAGTGTGTGTGTGTGTGTGTGTGTGTGCACATGCATGTGTGTAGTTCAGACAAACCCAAGATCAATTAAATCATTATATCAGGCCATCAGATTTTGACTCCACACATCTAAATTATGGAAAATGTCCAAGAATTCAGACACACAGAAAAGGTGCTAATCGTTTCTCTATTAAAAGATAGAGATAAAGAAGAAAAACCAACTCTTTTTTTTTTTTTTTTATCTTGAGTAGCTACTATTTGAGAGTGTTTCTTGTGTGCTTTACCCACAGGATTACTCTCAGTATTTATTTTGAAGAGACCTATAATATCATTCCCTTAATAATGACATGCTATGGCATGGATCCTCTCAAGGTACAACAACTAGTAATTATCAACGTCATATTTTAAATTCAACATGATTGCTGAATTCTGCGGCGTTTTCATACCAACACTGCCTGCTAAGTCACTGTTTTTAAAAAAGCAAAGAAACAAAACATAACGTTCGGCATTGATGTTTTGTTTTTATTTCTCTTTAAGGATAGAATTTCAGAATGGACTGGTCAGTGTAATTCAACTTTCTTTTCCACATTAGAGTTGAAAAGTGTTTTATGAATTCTTTGAAATGATAAAAAAGTTTTTTCATCTTTACTCTCCTTCTATTCATTTGTGTTAGTTTACTGATCCCTCCAGTGTTTCCTGACAAATGCACTGAGTTTCACTAAAACACTGGTCACCAGAGAGAAGATGGGGGAGGTGGAGAGCAGCTCTTATCCTTCAGGCAGCATCACCGTGCAGATCCTTGAACCGCTTTTTCAATTAGCAATGCTAACCCTCGATGGGAAAGACTGGTGAGTTCTTTCTTTATAAATAGACATAGATGAATGAATCATGGCACAGTCTTCTAATGTGGTTTTCCTTTTGTTTCCTATCATATTTGTAGCAAAATAAATACTCTTTTGAAAACTCAATATTCACATATCATTCCAAAGTTTAGGAAGATCAAGACCAGTGGGGAGCAGAGAAACTAAGAAGTTATGCTATGATATTTACCACTTGACCTTCATTTATGACTGAAAAATTACCACAACCAAGTGTGTTAAACCACACATCCACCTGCTGAGAGTCAGACACCTGGTCCTTAGGGCTTCATTTCTATTTTGTACAAATTATGCTACAATTGTCACTTATTATCATGAATTGTTACACATAAAGTATTCTAGGAGTGAGTAGGGATTCCTTTTATAAAGAATTAAAATAGTTTGCATGAAAGATCTCAAATATAAACCCAGAACCCAAATTCTGGATTTCTCACATAGTCATAATTACTTTAAAAATATAATTTCAGTCTTCTGAACAACTGAATGAAAAATCTCAAAAATCCGTAGTACACAAGCACGCATGTAATACACCTTGTTGATACAAGGAAAGAAATATATATACACATCAAACGTAATACATACATATTTATACATTGATATGTGCATGTATTTTCTCTGGACCAATAATAGGCAGGAAAGCACACTTCTGCATGAGCAGGGAACAACATGGTGCTTATCATCATGAAAGAACAACAGGAAGCTCCTGAGTGTTTCCTCCTTTGTTCTTATTGCTTTCTACACAGCTGCCCCCTTTTGTTCACAAAGCGATTATCCCATCATGTCCTCCTGTAGACTGGTTAAAAGAATTGCCAAGGAAAGGACTACCAAGAACATTAAGATTCAAAGCAGAACCTCTTTTCTTTCAGGCTTATTTAAAAAATATCTCAAAGTCCTGACCTTTTTCTCTTGTAGAATTGCTAGTGTCCTTGTGAGTTGCTTAAGTTGATTCCCGATACAGGTTTGTTAAATTTGGTGCATTTGCAATTAAGGTTCTTGTTCACACAATTCCTTTAATATTAGTAATTAAAATTATTCAAACCATACCATCTTCATTACATCATACTCTCAAGGGGTATGTATTGTCTACAATGGGTACTATTTCCTGGAAATAGGAGCCAGCACTGCCTTGGAAAGCAACTGTGCAGTGGAAATCAGTGTTCACATGACATGCAAACAGGTGTGACCTTAGGTGCCCAATTACCTATCTGTATTCCCTGCTAAAACCCATTCTGCAGCCCGTGGGACTAGAAAACTGAAGCTCTTTTTAAAATCAGTTCATTCTTCTAATTTTCTGTTTCTTGTTTGTTGGTGTGTGTGTGTGTGTGTGTGTGTGTTTTCCAGGGGGGCTAAGTCTTTCAGGTTTTCGTTTCTCATCTGTTTTCCTCCAAGGAGCAGTTGGCATGGCCGACCTTGAAAATATTCCTGATCTCTGGTCTTGCTGCCCAGCTACAAGATCACTCAAATCCAATTGCAGTGATGTCCCCGGTAAGCTTTCCAGGGAGCAGATTAGCAACCTCATAGGTCCTTCTGGAAGTTTAGGGAAGGGCAACTCCTAGACGTCTTGCCAAACACATGGAATCCAAGAAGAATTCATGGCAGCCCCAAACAGGCACCCCTTCTGCCAAATTAGGTCAGGATCCCAACCAATTTGTCTTTCCGCAGTATTGTGGGAAGGCTTACTAGAGAAGATGTGGTCCTGTAAATGGGCGTGAGGTGAAGGAACTGGGTACTCTCAGGCTCCCATCTCCCGTCCTGTTTTCCTTTCAACCTCACTCCCCACATCTCCTCTACGATCACAGAGTCAGGAGACTTATTTGTATCCCTGATTTTTCTGCCACTGTGACTTTTTCCCCATTGGCAGTGTCTCCTCAGCTCTCTCATGGCACGTATTTCTTTGAAAGGGCACTTGCTCTCTCTCTTCCCTGGTGCATCATGTAAAAGGACTGGCTGAATACTTGATTTGTAGCAAATGGAAACGAACATATCAATTTAAATTTTTCTAAATATATTACCTCAGAATTACAATTTTACATTAGATTTCATTTATAACATGGAGTTAGACTGAAATTCTCTCCTATTATTAATTTTTTTTTCATTTTTCTTTCCATATTTTATTAGTGCCTTATTTGGGAAGGCAAACAGTTGTCTCTGGTAAAAATCTACTATTCTGATTTTACTTTCCAAAATTTTAGAATAGGGAGAATTATTAGAAACATCTGTTTTGGTACCTCTAGTTATGTCTCTTGATAGCAGTGAATTCTAGCCTCTCTGGAAGATACTCTCCAACCATAAGGGAAAGGAATAAGTTTCATTTCTCTGAATCAATAGCATAAGGAACAGTTGAAGTTAGCACTTTCTCCATCCAGCCAAGATGCATGCAAATGTAGGTGCAGATCATCAATTAATCATGTTACCTGGTAACTCAGAGATGTCTGCTCTAATTGAGTAAGACATCTGGTTAAAGTAGAAGAAAAAGTTGAAATTAAAAGAGTCTTTCCTTAGAACAGTAGTACCTTATAACATGGCTAAATTAGACAGGCTTGATTGGCTTGGTCCTTTGAAGTTGCATGTAAATGCACCTCTCATTTATGTGAGTCTACTCTTTACCCTTATTTCTGCTGTAACTCTTCCTGCACTGCTGATTAGCATGAAAGGCATCATTTTCTCCCCACCCCATCTGATGAGCAGATATAGGTGAATATTAGTTTAAAATAAGTAACCTACAAAGGACTATGCAATGCAAACAAATGAACTTCTTAAATGTAATACTTTTAGAAAATTAGAACCCAACGGGCTGAGCAAATACCATTCCAAGCCCTCCACGTTATTGGATGGGGGTGTTTTCCTTTCCTAATGAAATCCTGTAACTTAGAATTATCTGCTGTGAAAGTGACAACTTGTTAATAAAGGTTTACTTTTCCTCAGATTAAAAACACCTTCAAGGTTGTAAAATCAATACGACAAGCAAGTTGCTGTTATGCTCTTTTAAATTTATGGGAAACAAGCCAGCAGAATGGAATAAAAAATGGGATTTATTTACAGAGTCACAGAGATAGAGACTGATTGCATTTGCCAGTGTTTCTGCCAGATGTGTAGAGGATAATGATATTAAACTCTGTGCGTGTGTGTGTTTGGGGAGGCTTCCAAAACTTAATTCCAACAAAACTGTGTTCAGAACCTGACTGTACTGAGCTGGGGAGCACAGCCCAGGAACCTGGGTCCTTTCACACGCTCGCATCCTCCCATAGGGCAGGCGACAGGGGGGTTGGCCAGAGCTCCAGGACTCTTAAGCATGGCTAGTGGAGCAGGCACTTGGCCTTCTTATCAGATGAAGAACTGGACTCTGAGTATTTATTACTTCCTTTAAAACTCTTTAACATGTAATTAAAAACATGGAAAGATAGAATGGCATGATTTTGATCATTGAAATAACATTTTAAAAATTGAAGGTGAAATAAGCTGGGCACGGAAGCCCACTCCTGTAATCCCAGTGACTATGAAGGCTGAGGCAGGAGGATGGTGAGTTCAAAGCAAGTCTCAGCAAAAGTGAGGTGCTGAGCAACATAGTGAGACCCTGTCACTAAATAAAAAACAAAATGTGGCTCAGTGGTCCAGTGCCCCTGAGTTAAATACCTGGTAGTCAAAACATCATCATCATCATCATCATAATAATAATAATAAAATAAAAGTTGAAGGTGAAATGCTTGTTGAGATACAAGAAATATGGAAAAAAATAAGGAGGAATGAAGTTGCATTTCATTGTGGCACTACAGCATCTAAAATTTTGACATTTTGTTATATTTCTTATTGCCAGTTCTTTTTCTATGGGTTTTTTCTTTCCTAAATCCTCCTCTTCCTTTCTTCCTTTTTTTCTCTCTCCCATCCATGGTTTTCTTCCAACCTTAAGATCGGTCTTAAATGTTACATTCTATTTTTCTGTATTCTGTCTGCCACACTACTTTTCAGATTTTGACAGGATACATTATAACTGCACTTTAATTAGAGCTTTATTTTTGCCAGGATCAATTATTCATTTTATGTTTCAGGAGCTTCATATTCTAAGTGTTCAGAGGAGTTGGAATTGCAAGTGGGACAGATGGCTAGTAGAAGGGATGGGCTGTGTGTGTGCCCTAGTATGCAATATCCTGTACCTGGAAGTACATGCACAGATTATTCCACTCCAACTGCAGGTGATGGTCAGATGATCCTTTCATGCCATGGTTATTGCTTAAGAAGCTGAGTGGATCAAGGGCAGCTTTCAATCCTCCCTGCTGTACCAGAATGGATTCCAATCTCTGAGTCCACACGACCACCTATAAAATATAATAAGCCAGGTACAGAAAGACAAGGATTGCGTGTCTCTCTCATATGTGGATAGAAAAAATTATCTCATGGGAGTTCAGAATAGAGTGGTGATTACCATATCACCTACTCGGAGAGGGTAGGAGTGAGGGATGGCTGGGGAAAAGTGGGTCAATAGGCATCACTGGAGTTAGCATAGGAGTTGTGGTGTGCTGTTGCTCAGTAGGATGATTATAGATAGTAATGTCATCCTATGTATTTCAAAAAGCTAGAAAGAAAGGATTTTGAATATTTTCACTCTTAAAAAATGATGTGTTTAAGAAGATAAATTGTGCAGGTGGGGTGGTGCATGCCTGTAATCCCCATGACTTGGGTGGCTGAGGCAGGAGGATCCCAAGTTCAAAGCCAGCCTCAGCAACTTAGTGAGACCCTAAGTAATTTACTGAGACACTGTCTCAAAATCAAAAAAATAAAATAAAAAGGGCTGGGAATATGGCTCAGTGGTTAAGTACCCTGGGTTCAATTCCTGGTACCAAAAAAGAAGAAAAAAAAGAAGATAAATTTATTTAAACTCATTTAAACATTACCTAATGCATCCATCCAACAAAACTTCATATGGGGTTCCATGAATATAGTCAGTTCTTATGTTTTTGATGAGTCAATTAAAAACAAATAGGCAATTTTTGTGAAGTCTATAGACAAATGATTTGGCAGGGCTGAGAAGGTCAAGGGGGCAGGTCCAGGAAGGCTATTTCTTATGCCCAGCCCCTCCTGCTTCTTCTGTTTTCTGCTGCCCAAGCTAATCTGCTTCTCTACCCCACCCTTCTGCCATGATGCTCTGCATCACCTCAGGCTCACACCAAAGAATTATCTAATCATGGATTAAAACATATAAAAATGTGAACCAAAATAAATTTTTCCACCTTTAAGTTGTTCCTATCAGATGTTTTGGTCACACCAAGGAAAAGCTGACTCACACACAAACTTGCAGTGTTCTCATCTCTCAGGTTGCAAAACATCATAGGTATTGTAACAATATCTTCCTTCTGTCTACTTGGTCACCTCCTTTCGGTGGAAATGGACGCTATGGTTTAGATCTAAACCATGGCACAGGCTTGGGTCAGAGGCTTTGTGTGCAGCCTGTGGCACTTCTGGGCGATGGGGGAAATTTCGGTAAGTGATGGGTCATTGAGGTGTGCCTGCGTAGGGCACAGTGGGACTCCAGGCCCCCTTGCTCTCTTTCACCCTGTGGCCACTTGGTGAGTGGTTTGCCTGGTCGCATGCTCCCTTCCCTGATGTGCCCGCTCAGCACAGGCCCGAAAGCAACAAGAGCAAAAGGTCCTGGACTGGAACCTCTGAAGTGGGAGCTGACATAAACTTTCTGTTTTGTAACTTAATTATCTCAGGTATTTTTTACAGTGATGGAAAACTAACACATGTTCTTTTGTAGGGTGGAAACAAGCCTGAGTTTCAGCATTTTGCAAATTCATGGAGAAGTTAATAGGGAAAAAAAGCAGGGTTGCCTGTCCTAAAAAGTGACATTTGTAACTCCAGTGCCTGACGGAATACTGATAGAATTCTGGAAAATTGATGCTTAGACAGGTTAGGAAAGTTGCTGATTATGTTCTTTAGAGACTTACAAAGCAACTTGCTGCTAGCGCGGACTTGGAAATCCTGCAGCGATGACACTAGATTGAAAAAGAATCCTCTGCCCCCTTATCTGCATAGGAAGCCCCTATTTAAGTGGTAGGCTGTTAATCATTGGAATAAAAGTGTGGATTACAAATCGTGGCTAATACCATCCCAAAAGTACGACAGCACAGACAGAGTGTGCTCTGTTACTGATGAAAGATTGTTTTACACTGTTTTAATTGTTTCATGTCCAATGATTTTATATTCTCTATTCAGAAAGCTGATAACACCAGAATCCTACATTAATTATATTGTTCTATATTCAGATTAATCATATGAAATGTTGTTCATTATCCCATTAATTTGAAGATTCACTTGTTTCTAGGAAGCTATAGTTCAGTTACATGATCAATTACAGATTCTGTGTAGGCCCCACATCAATATGTGGTGTCATATAGCACTTGCATATTCTCACCTTATGTTTAGAAATAGGGCCAGAATCAAATAAGAAAATAAGCATGTAGTTGAGATGTATACCTCTGAATAAGATTGCTGTTTGTTCAACATGTTATTACATTGAGATTCCATATTCTATGTAAGGTGTAGAATTAGAATTTTGTCAGCTCATATTTTTGTGTTTATATTTAAACTAAAAAACACAAACTGTTGTTATTAGTTTGCCTGGATTGTCACAGCAAAATACCCGAGATTGGGTGGCTTCAATGACAGAAATTTATTTCCTCACAGTTTAGGGAACTCTAAGTGTATGATTAAATGTAAGTCCTTTCTTACTAGGCCTCTCTCTCTGGATGCCAATGACCTGTGTTTTCGTATTGTCTGCCCTCTCTAGGTGTTCATATCTTCATATCACCTTTTTAGGACAATATCCGCCATATTGGATTTCGGCCTGCTATGCTGACCTCAATTTTACATAATGAACTCTTTGAAGTCTCAGTCTTCAAATACAGATTTTGAGATTACTGGGTTAGGACTTCAACATAAGAATGGACTTCAAGGTAAGAATTTGGAGAGGGAAACAACTCAGCCTATAACAGCTGTCTATATGAAGTCCCAAGTGCAATTGGAACCAAAAGTCAATTACACAAAGATGAACAAGGAGGTGAAATGAAGTCCTATAGAAGAGACCTTCAAAAAAGTTCACTTCCTGTTCCCCAATAACACGTCACATTATCACTATTTCCACACCTATAAATTTTACTTCTCCCCTCTCTAATTGCCTCCTTTATAAGTAGAGAATAAAATGATAAGCAGATTCAATAGTAAAGACAACTGCAAGACATTACACCAGGTGTAGGATGCAAACACAATGAATGCCATCACTTGAGAGTTGGAACTGGACTCCAACATCATTCCAAGCATGAGAGCCCTTTTGTCTTTATTACTCTGATTGAAAGAGTGATATAAGTTATACTCACTGAGGTCTGAAATATGTTATTTTTTTATCTTGGGAGTCTGGTTTTCTGGTTTGATACTGTTAATTATGTAAAAAGTGTTAACCATTCCGTTTAGAATAGATGCCTGTGATTTCTAGGAACACTGAAGTCTATGTTTTGTCTTTGAAATAATGGTTTGCAAAGGGCATACCACATCTACAGAGTTTCCACTTTTCTTTCTTTCCTTTTTCTATTCTTTTTTCTTTTTTTGTGGTTCTGGGTACTGAACCCAAGTTCTTGGGCATGCTACACAACACTTGACCACAGCTATATATTCAGGCCTGAGATGTTGAAGCTTCAGGTCTAAACTTACCTTCCACAGTATGAATAACCCAGTGTTACAATCGTGCCTGTTGTGCACATGATTCTTTTGCTATAGGGCTGCTTCTTTCCACCAAGTCCCCTGCTGAAGGCAGGAGCCTTTTGTATTTAACACATTTCTTCTTAATTCAGAGAAATATTGTATCTTACCTTGTTCTCAAATGCTTTAACTGCATTCTTGTCATATTTTAAAGCATTGTTCTGGTTTCAGTTGTTTATGAGAGAATAGCCTTAATTTTTGGATAGAGTTTTATACACACACACAGTTTAGGTTTAGTAAAATGTGGACACTGTGATTAAATTTGTTTAAGGAAAAATTAAATATATAGCATATTTTAGGTATTTTTTTTCCATTTCAAAATAACTAAGTAAAACTTAAGTACTACAAGTAACATTGTTTTAATATTTATGGAAGAGAATAAGAAAGAAGACTGTGTTGTTCCCGTTCCATGGAGAAGGAGTTATATATCACTAAGTCCACAGGGGACATGATTAGACAAAATCCTGCAGATAGTGGAATATTTTTTAAAGTATCTTACTGTGAATTTCATGTTAATGTGGATTTCTATGTTATATTGTTGACTTTGCTTTGCTTGGGACAAATATTTCTTTCTCCTAGATTTTCTGGCTCTGTAAACAGTTATTTGCTTTTGAAAACTTACAAAGCCAATTTTTCTTTAATATGCAGGATGGTGGAAAGGGTAGGAGGGGTGCATTTCCTTCTTTCTTATGCAAAAATGGTATGTGATTATATATTCCCAATGATCACTCTTCCAGAATTCCCTTCGTCTCTTACCCACTGCAGACATAAATTCAATAAAATATATCCTCTTCATGCACAAGGCAATAGGTTTAAAACAAACAAACAACAAAATTTCAATGAAAGAAACAAGTGGAAGTAAGGGGGATAAAGATAAAGTACAACACATCAGGGGTTGGTGGTGAAGAAAAAGAAACAGCTAGAGATGAAATTCGGAAATACTTTCATTTGTACGGTAAAGAAACCAGGCAACAGTTAATTCTTCATATCGCAATTGCTCAGGGGACATGCATAGCACAACTCCTGAACCCATCAAATAGTGTTTCCTAACAAAAATAAAGATGAAATAAAATATTTTCAAGCCAAGGTCATATATAATTACTAGGCATTCAGGATGTTAATATTTTACATGTAAACATCAAACTTTGTCAAAACAAATTGGCCAAATTTGTGTCTTGGCTTTTCAAAGGTTAATTTATTGTCTTGAAATATTTTTGATATTAAAAGTTTCTGAGCTTGTTCATGTTGATGTATGTTCTCATTTCCTGAAATCTGAAAAGATATTATGAAAATAATGAAATTGTCCTCACTATTCTAGAAAGAATACTGACAAGTTGGATAAATCTCTGATTAGGCAATTACATAGAGAGCACATGCTCTTGGAACCAAGAGGAAGGTTCTTGTGCAGATAGTCGTAGAAAGTGCCACTGATAGCATTGATGCAGGGCAAGCTGTAAGGGGGGAACCCCGAAGGTCGCTGTCAGCAGACAGGATGGGTAAGTCCAGGACGTGTGTCAGGCATCATGGTGACTACAGTTAACAGCAATATGTAGCTTATTTCAAAATTGCTATTAGAAACTTGGAATGGACCCACCATTTGACCCAGCTATCCCACTCCTCTGTTTATACCCAAAGGTCTTAAAATCAGCAAAGTATAGGGATGCAGCCACATCTGTGTTCATAGCTGCTCAATTCACAATAGCTAGATTGTGGAACCAACCTAGATGCCCTTCAACTGAAGAATGGATAAAGAAACTGTGGTATAGTCACACAATGGAATATCACTCAGCTATAAAGAAGAATAAAACTATGGCATTTGCTGGTAAATTGGTGGAGTTGGAGAATATCATGCTAAGTGAAATAAGCCAAGCCCAAAAAATCAAATCCTCTGATCAGTGGATGCTGATACATAATGGGTGGGGGGTTATGGGAGGGGATAAGAAAAGAATGGAGGAAGTATGGATGGT
>JAJEJO010004905.1:65532-103270 GCA_020662805.1 Glaucomys volans | reverse complement strand
GTAATAACAGAATGTGTGACAGACATCATTGCCCTGTGTACATGCATGAACGCACAGGTGGTGTGACTCTACTTTGTGTACAGCCAGTGAAACAATAGCTGTACTCCATTTGTGTCCAATGAATCAATAAGTAAATAAAAAATAAATAAATAAATAAATAAATCGTGTTCTGTACCATAAATATGTAAAATGTTGTCTCTTTGAAATAAATTGAAGAAGAAGTATGAGAGTACAAAACTTGTGTATTGTCTGAATCCTTGTCTCCATAAATTGGAGAATATTCAAGAAATTTTTCATCAATATACTTTTCCTGAAAAATAAATACCAAAGCAACAATGTAGATAATATTCATCAACATACAGAAGTGGAAATTTTCTTATATAAATAAGGTATTTTAAGTAAGGCATACTAATTAAACATGTAATAAAATATTCACATCACGTGTGAAGGAGTTTTGGTAGTAAAATATGAAACAACTTACTGGTATTCATCAGATTTTCAGTGTACTATATGACTGCATGACGGATGTGATTCTATAATATGCTGTAATATGTATAGTCAGATCCTGGTCAATATTACATTTATTCTCTTCCTATTGAAATGTGTTCTTTTTTCTATAAAGCATTACATTATTGATAAGACATTATTTTAAAACTTTATAAAAGCCTTACTGATGAGTAGCAACAAAAAAGTGGATCACCACAAAAATCTCAAGTCCACTATTTACTCATTTATTTAACTTTTGGTGGCTCTTGGGATTAGACCCAGGACCTTGGCGTGCTTGGCAAGCATTCTACCCCTGAACCACACACTCAGACCCTTCGAGTGCACTATTCTCAAACTAGTTATTAAGTTTGCATGGTACTGTATATTTAAAAAATAAAACAGATGGGAAGAGAGATCTAATATAATTACCTACTTCGGTTGATATACTTAAATACCCTCGATCTGGTTCCACAGTTTTATCCATGAGTCTGGAATCTCTCTTATGGAGTTCTGCATCATGCACTGAAGTCTGCTTTCTCATTCCCCTGTACTGACATAACTGACTCTTGCAGCATTCGGCAGAGAGGCTTTAACCACTTGCACACATATATCACAGCCATGTAATTTCATCCTACCATAAACATTTTAGAATTTTCAATTTAGCTATCATTCAGTAAGCACTCATCTCCTGTTACCAGGTTTCTTTCCTTCCTTCCATCCTTTCTTCTACCTTTCTTTTTTCCTTCTTTCTCTCTCTCTCTGTCTCTCTTTCTTCTTTCTTTCTTTCTTCTTTTTTTTCTTTTTCTTTCTTACTAGAAATAATTACACAATAATTTTTGCATAATGTTGGGTTTCATTTTGACATAATCATAAAAGCATGGCATACAATTTGCTTCATTTCAATCTTCAGTATTTCCCCATTTTCTCTCTTCTTCCCTCTCCCTATTCCCCCTCTACTCTCTGGTTTTCCTTCTATTTATTTATAGATTAGTTTTATGAGTGATGTATAGAAACACATGAAGGTGAATTCCGCTGTGGTTTACTCCTATATGCACACACCAGTTTTTAGTCAATTTCCTCCCACCATTCCTGTCTTCTCCTGTCCATCCTCCCTCTTCCTCAATCTCATTTTTCTGCTCCACTGATCCCCGTTTTATTTTAAGAGTATTTCTCCCCCCCCCCCGCTTCGTTTCTTATTTGGGGATGTCATTGTAGAATGTTCCCCTCCTGTGAGGAACCTGCTTGCTTTATCTAATAGTACGGCTGCAGTCTCTATTTTATCTTCCCCTTGTTTAATAATAGTTTCCTAAATTTATTTAGAAGAGCACTGCACACAATTTAAATATTTGAAACTAGCAGTGCCCAGTAGAAAGTGAGGGAAAGGCACACCCTTCACTATTTAGGGACATCTCTTTAGATGAGGCTTGGTGGGGCGCCTGTTTCTGCTTGCCCAGTTCTCTCTGATTCTGGTGTTACACGAGCAATCTGGTTGAGCACAGGAGACACCTGCTGCTAATCATGGGGCACAGTGATAGGTGACCCTGGAGCGGCTGTAATGACTGTGGACTGGCCATAGCAGATTGCTTTATGTCAGATGAAAGAAAACTCTCCATATGTTTCACCAGGTTGTACTTTGCAATCCACTAACCAGCAAATGAATGAGATTCTTAAGTGCTGCAATTGCATAGTATTTCATTTAGCATCATCAGTACAGGGGGCAGGAGCTCTGTATTTGTTTTTGCAGAATACACTTAAATCAACTCTGATTGCAGGGACATTCAGGCATGTGTGGAACATCACTTGTTTAGTGATACCAAGGATATTTCAATACATATTTCCTATTCATCCAAATACATTTAAAATTTAAAAAAATTAAGAATCACACTGTCTTGCCTTTCATTTTCTCAGTAAGTCCCGCTTCCTTGTTTATCCATCTTGCCCTTTGGAAAACATCAATGAGGGAATACATCTTATTATCATTCCATTATATCATAATTTATTATTGATTATGCACAATTTTGAAATATTTAATTAGCTCTTCATTATATTATAATTCAGGAAAGATTATTTTAATAAATAGGAGAGGGCTGGGGATCTAGCTCAGCTGGTAGAGTGCCTGCCTCGCAAGCACAAGGCCCTGGGTTCAATCCCCAGCACCACAAAAAATAAATAAATAAATAGGAGAATTAATACATCATCAATGAGAGAAATATTGCAAATTCTTGGTAGCAGACATATTGTATGCTAGACAACTGTTAAATGTATTTGTAACAACTGTTACTTCTCATTATGTAAAAATAAATGTTAAAGCACCTCTTGCTAGGATAAATACAAAAATTGAAAAATAATGCTGAAGTAATAAGGTATTTTAACATTACACCAGTGTGTAATGGCTGCAATATGTTTTATTTGGTACGGAAATATCTTGGTGTTTGTATTTACATTTGTATTTCTACATAGATAATATTAATAAAGACTTGTTCTTTCCTACCTGTAAAAAAAAGAGCGCCTGTTAATCCAATGCCCTTCATGTGTCATTTACAGATAGTATGCAAATCCAGATGCAAGAAACAAAAAGGGATTTGAAGACCTCAATTGTTCATGTTTTCATCAACTTTTTTTTTTTTTTTTTTTTTTTGCTGTGACCAAAAGACCTGACAAGAACAGCTTAGAGAAGGAAAAGTTTGTTTTGGCTCATAGTCTCAGAGCTCTCAGTCCATAAATGACTGACTGCATGGCTCTGGGCCTGAGGTGTGGCAGAAGAGCATGGCGGAGGGCGTGTGTGAGAAAAGCAGTTCAGGACAGGGGAGCAGGAACCAGAGAGAGCTCCACCCATCAGACACAAAATATAAACCCCTCACGAGGACCCCAGTGATCCACCTCTTCCAGTGTCTCCCTACCTGCCTGCAGTTACCACTCAGATGTGGAATTGTTGGCTAGTGAGAGCTGTAACCTAATCCACATCAATGGATTAATCCACCGATTAGGTTACGACTCTCACAACTCAACCATTCCACCTCTGAACAATCCTTGTCTTGTCTCACACTTGAGGCTGGGAGGGTCTAATTTCCTTCATGGATGGCCTTGTCCAGGTTCAATGCTTTCTCTTTCATGAAAGAAAATGCATGCTGCTGTCCCCAAACTTGATTGCCTTGGCTGTTGCTCAGTGAATGGCTAAACATGACACAGCCACTATAGAAGCCCGTTTGGTAGACACTGTGGCTGGATATCCAAATTCTTTCTAAACTACTTCTCCTTGGCCTGGCCTCCCTTTTAGAGACTGAAGTAGGATAATATCTTTGTGTCCTCCTTAATCACCGACAGGAGTTATTATATGCCTCCCCAGATGGTTTCTGAGAAAACACCAACACTTAGCGATGGGAGTGTGATTTGACGGAGGAGAATTGGTACATGACTTTCTTCCGTCCATCTGCTATGATGGACTGGTAGTGTCTCACCACACCAGGGTGACTGGCCCAACAAGGAGAACAACAGCGGTAAAGACTGAGGTGTCTTGACCATGCATTCCTTCAGTGAGTCGATGGGCAGCACTGAGTTGATGCTGTCCTCTAAAAATATTTGTAAGTGAAAAAAATCAAACAACAATGAACTTACTAGCATTTAGATACTTTGTTACTTTCAGTCAGAAAGCATTTCAAAGTGCTGCTTCCCGATTTGTCATCTCAGAGATAGTATTCTCCTGGAGATGCTGCACCCAGGGACCAGAGAATGTATGGCTTCAACACGAGAAATAAATCACCCTGTGGTTTTAGAGGCTAAAAGTCCAAACTCCACATGCCAACAAGGCCCATGTCTTCTAAGGATTGTGAGGAAATCTCCATTATAGACTTTCCCTTAGCTTCTGGGGGCCTCGGGTGTTTAGTCACATGCTGTGGTCTTCTCCCTACATCCACATCATTGTCCTCTGCCCAAAAATCTCCTTTTTAGGAGAACATCAATCATGTTGGAATAGAGTGCTCTTTAATGACCTCATCTGAACTTGATCACCTGAAAAGACCCTATTTCTGATAAGGTTTCATTTATTGGTATTGAAAAATTATAATTCAACATCCTTTAATCCACAGTGTCAGGGTCAACATAGCAAACTATTTCACATTTTCAACAGAGTTTAGATTATTTATCAAGCCCACTTCTTTAGATCTATTTCCTTTCTTTTCACTTCATTAACACAGGTCCTAGGAAGGCAACTGTCTATGTCAGCAGAACTCAAATGTATTTTAAAAAATATTATGTTTATTTTACCTTGAAATAATCCTTCTTTATTATTATTATTTTAACTATAAATATTCATTATTGATATTGAATCATAGATTTTTAGAAGCTATCTTAGCCAATGTGATATATGTATAAGGAAACAAAGTTTAAGTGTTTATTAATAGAGCTCAAAATGTAGTATTTAAGGTGTAAGGTGTTTTATTTGTTGCATACATAAAAATATAATGGATTCAATTTTTTTCTTTATTGTCAATTATAGATTTAATTTTATTTATTTATTTTTTATTTATTTTAATTTTACAGACTTCATTTTGATTCCTTGTACACAAATGGGGTACAGCTTTTCATTTCTATGGTTGTGCACAAGGTAGATTCATACCATTGTGTAATCATGCATGTACATAGGGTAATGATGTCTGTCTCACTACACTGCTTTTCATACCCTTTCCCTCTCCCCCTCTCATTTCTAAAGTTCCTTGATTCTTCTCTCACCCCCCACCTCCCAACCCAATTATACATCATTATCTACTTATCAGGGAAAACATTCACCCTTTGTTTTTTGGGGGATTGCTTATTTCACTTAGCATGATAATGTCCAATTCCATCCATTTATTTGCAAATGCCATAATATTATTCTTCTTTATGGATGAGTAGTATTCCATTGTGTATATATACCACAGCTTCTTTATCCATTCATCTGTTGAAGGGCATCTAGGTTGGTTCCACAGTCTAGTTAATTTATGAAGAAATTACAAAACTTTACACCAAAATTACAAAGAACCCAATGAATAAATGGGCCAAGGCTATGGACAGACACTTCATAGAATAAATATATGAAAAAATTTTCAACATTTCTAGTAATTAGAGAAATGCAAATTAAAACAACTCTAAGATTTCATCTTAGTCCAATTGGAATGGCTATTATCAAAAACACAAACAATAATAGATGTTGGCATGGATGTGGGGAAAATGGTACACTTTTACATTGCTGGTGGAGTTGCAAATTGGTGCAGCCGCTCTGGAAAGCAGTGTGGAGATTCCTCAGAAAACCTGGAATGGACCCACCCTTTGACCCAGTTATCCCACTCCTTGGTTTATACCCAAAGGACTTAAAATTAGCATCCTACAGTAACACAGCCACATCAATGTTTATAGCAGCTCAAATTTTACAATGAAAAATCTTCCATAATAAATCTGAGTTCAGATGTCTCTTACATATAATGGTTTGGTTCGCACTGGATATACACAGAGCAATTGGATTCCTGGTTTGCACAGTAGTTCTGTTTTTATTTTTTGAGGAAGATCTATATAGTATTGTCCATAATGTCTCTAGTAATTTGGATTCCCACCTACAATGCATATGAAATTCCCTTTCTCTTACTAGCATATGTTATTTGCTTTTGTGATAATAGCTACTCTAACTCATATGGGATGATCTCTCACTGTTAATTGATTTACACTCCCTTAACATATGTGAGGATTCCAAGAGAGTTTAAATGCCAGTTGAAAGAGATAGCCAATTAAGAGAGCTAAGCCCATGGGCCTGGAATTAATTCATTAAGTTTATAGAAAGAAATCCCATGAAAATAAAATACATTAGGACAATTCAAAATCCCCCAAATAAAGAAAATCTATGACACCCCCAAAGTTATATCTAAGCAATATCTAATAATATATGGTAGATGATTTCCATTAGCACCTAGTAAAGGAAGATATCAATACTCATATTCCTTCTAGTCACCATTATGATCGTGAGGCTAGCTAGTACAGGCCACAAGGTCACTACGCAAAACTCAGGTTCATTTCTTTATAGTCAAAATGAGCAACTGGGAAGCACTATAATCACAATGAGAAACTGGGAAACACATTTCAGTTGATACTATTATTCTTATCAAAGCAAAAAATTACCTGCGTAGGGATGAATTGACATATGTATAAACATATGAATGCGTAGGGATGAATTGATATATGTATAAACACTTTTGTGTAACACATTTATATAAGACTGACTGAGAGAAGCTAAAGATCAAAACATAGCTGAAGTGATCCTAAGCAAAAGGAGGAATACTGGGGATAACACAATGTCTGATCCCTAATTATACTACAGATATATAGTAACAAAACAGCATGACATTGGCATAAAAACAGACATGATGAGCAATAGAATAGAATAGAAGACACAAAGGTGAGCCCAGGTAGATTCAGACATCTGATACTTCACAAACATCCCAAAACATACAATGAAGAAGTTTTTCTTTAACCAGTGGTGCTGGGAAAACTGGATATCCACATATGAAAGAATGAGCCTTGATCTATCTTTTACTCTATACAAAAGTCAACTCAAAAAGGTTCAAAGACCTAGAAATTAGATCATAAATTTTGCAAATTCTAGAAGAAAACCTAGGTTAACAATCCAACATATAGGCACAGGCATCAATTTCCTTACTGACCTATCTACAGCTCAAGAAGTGAAACCAAAAAATGGTGGAATGAGACAGACATCATTACCCTATGTACATGTGTGATTAACAAGAATGATATGAATGTACATCATGCACAACCATAGAAATGAAAATTTGTGCCCCATATGTGTACAATGAATCAAAATGCAGTCTGTAAAAATAAAAATGATAATAAAATAAAAGAAGTGAACCTGAAAATTAACAAGTAGATGCATGCAATTAAAAAGCTTACACACAGCAAAGTAAGCTAGAGTATGAGGAGAGTCTATGGAATGGAAGAATATCTTTGTCAGCTACTCACCAACAGAATAATAATTTCCAGAATATATAAAGAACTAAAAAGAAACTTAAGACCAAAACAAAATAATAGTGCAACTAATAAATGGACAAAATAACTAAGCAGTTTTTTCTTAAAAGAAGAGATAAAAATGGCCCACAAATATATAAAAAATGTTCAACAACCTTAACAATCAGGGAAACACAAATAAAAACTCCTCTGAGATTTTATCTCACTCTAGTTAAAATGGCAATTATCAAGCATACAATCAACAATACAGGCTACTGAGGATGTGGGGGAAGAGGTATGCTCAGGCATTGTTGGTGGGACTCCAAATTAGTAAGCCAATCCTGAAATCAATATGGAGATTAATCAAAAGACTAGGAATAAAACCACCAAATGACCCCACCATCCCACTTCCTGGTATTTATCCAAAAGAACTAAAATCAGCATACAATAATGATACAAGCACATCAATGTTTGTAGCAGTGTAATTCATAATAGCCAAGCTATGGAACCAGACCAGGAGTCTGTCAGCAGATGTATGGATAAAGAAAATGTGCTATCCTTACACAATGGAGTTTTACTAAGTCATAAGGAAGAATCACTGTGGCATTTGCTTATAGCTGGATAGAACTGGGAACATCATGTGAAATGAAGTAAGAGTCAGAAAATCAAATGTTGGATGCTTACCCTAATATGATAAATAGAAATAAGGGGGAAAGTGAGGGAAATCCATGAAAATAGAAGGGAGATCAGTGAAGTAGAGGAAGGGAATGAGGGCAGGCAGTAGGGACAGGAAAAGGAAGGAGCTGGGCATGAAACTGACCAAATAAGCCATGTTCATATGGGAATGTATCACAGTGAATTGACCTTTATGTATGCCTAGAAAGCACCGATTTAAAAAGTAATAAATAGAGGACCAGCAGAGCAGGTGAAGGGAAACAGGAGCAGGGAGGAGGGAGTGAGAGAGAAAGCACTAGGGAACATGGTGGAACAAATATTTCTCATGCATGTATGTTGAAAAGGATCCCTCTATTATTGATAGCTATAATGCATTTATAAAAAATGTGTAAGAAAATAAAATAATAAAATTTTAGAAGTGGAGCAGAGTGTTATGTTATAGATTAGAAGATGGTGTGTCAAGATGTGCTTTACCCTCAATTTGTTCTACATAGTCATGAAAAGTTTGATTGAAATGCCAGCAATCCCCCCTCATATCCCTTTTCTCTCTCTCCATGCTGCCAAACAAATTCTCATAGACGAAGATCTGAGTACTAAACTCATCTCCTTTCACCTCACTGAGTGAGGTTGTTTTGAATTCTCGGGGAACATTAGACAAGGAAGTGATGCAAAACTTTATCATTTAATGTTTCTAAGACTCTACCCTGATGAAGAAAATGTCGTGATTAAGGGCAATACATTAGCTTGAGTCCCACATGTGATAATTTTCATAAAATATAACCATATTTACTTCCCCCTAGCAGTTGCCACACACACACACGTGAATATATGCACACGTGTATATTACACAAACATACTATATCTCCATGCTATATATTATATTGTATATCTCATAATGTACATTACCTACATATGCTAAACATAATATACCTGTCATATATATGCAATATTTACACACATATATAGCTATATATCTCTAATATGTGCACACGCATAATGTGGCTGCTGATTATTTGGGGCAAGTTCAGAGCAGGGCATTCTTATGAGGTACTACAGATTGATCTGCAATTTATTTGCTATTGTTTTCGTTCAGCAGGTTCTGTGACTTTCAATTGAAATGAGTCAAGAGATCTGTTTACAGATGATATACCTTTATTTGGGAGCATCAAGTCTCATGTTGTGTGGTCAGTAGACCTATATTTGTATTGTTTAATGCATCATAAGAAGGATTTCTGATGAGAGATCATTTATTTTTCTCCAAGGGCTTCACAGTGTATTTGCTAATGTGAAAGCACTGTGGGCCAGATGGCTCTAGTTAGCAGTTTGGACCTTCTGTCCATTGTAATGACCACCATCACTCACTTTGCCTCTGGCGAATACTGTAGCAACTTGACCTCTTCCACCCTGGAATATAATTATCATCATTAAAATAAGGGAGCCCTTTTCAAACCAGTACCTCCAAACCACACTCCTAGTTGAAAACAAAATAAGCACTATAATAACTTTGTGAATACGGTGGTTTCCCTTACCAGTGCGTTTCTCAATTCTTCACTAATTTTGTAACAATTCATGGATTCTATAAATGGACAGATATAAATGAGCAAATGAAATACAAGTCATAAATTATGTGCAGCAATTTCATCTGAGGTCATTTCAATGTGTTATTCTGATTTTTTCCTGTATATTATTCCAAAAATAATTAACCCTTCGATTTGATTTACTGAGTTAAATCTTATGTCCATATTTAAGACAACTTATCCAATAGAGCTATGCACACACACGAGCAAGAACAGTGGATTCAGAACCATAGTTTGAGAATTTCCTTTGATACATTCAGCAGAATCTACATTTTTGTTATTTTCTTTTCAAGTTCTTCCAAGAATCCACATGCGTATATGCCCCTATGCTCTCCTTTGGTTTTGATTTCTCCTTCTGCCAATATGAATCAACAAAACCTTGTGATTCTTTGGATGTGAAAGTAGCCCTTCTCCTGTTTCCATTTCCCCTTTGGGTGTCCTTGGGTGGCATCTGATTATGGTCAGTGGGCTCTTTTACTCAATATGTATTTTCTGCTCTCTCCTTTTCCATCTTGCCAAAACAAATTGAAAATACTTGGGACTGTAACCATATTTGGCAACATTCTCCCCAGGTGTTGTCACATCTTTTGGAGTCAGGGACCTACAAAATGGGAATTCACCACCGCTCTTTATGTCACCCCATAACGATGTGATCACGTGTTTGAGGAGAAACTATCATTTACATACATATTATTAAAATTATATGGTGAAATTATGTTCAATAATGATACATGCAATTAAAATATTTGAAATTACAGAAAATATTTGAACATATTTCTGAAATAATAAATGCTGCTGTTATTATTGATTTCTAGTTCTAATATGATAGAATAACCATTATATTACTCTTCTCATTTTTTAGAAACAGAAGGACAAAACACATATAAACACCAATTTCCATGAAATTATGAAATTCTTCAAGATAGCATGCAATACATGCATCAGAAAAACCACGAAGATCAGTAAAGATGCAGTCAAATATTCAAATTAATTATAAGCTTGGGAATACACTCCTGGTTTAAATATCTTCCCCTTGTGAAACTGCACCTTGTAGGAGAATCACTCCTGATACATTAACACTACCCTAACTCCCAAATAGTTCTCCTCATCAATGAATTTCTTTCACACCCAATTCAGCAAGGAAAATATTCAATACACATATTTCAATCTGTTTTTCTTTTAAGTTGTCATATGTGATTATAGTCTAGAAATATTGATATCTTATTTAGATTATAATTAAAAAATCTAATGAGAAAGACAAAAAAGTTAATTCTGCTCTATTAAATTTAACCACATTCATACAATAGAGCAAATTTAGAAATCTGCCGGTCTTTCCTGGGTATTCCTGGGATATTCTTCACAGGAAAAATACCAGGCTGCTCAGTGAGAGTCTTCTCCTCTCTGTGTGAAAGGCAGAAGTCGAAAATGGAGTCTGGAGAGGGTCACTCCACGGTGTAAGGATAAATGAGGATGCAAGGGACAGGGATGAACCAGCCAGGAGTTCTCACAGCTGCCCCATCCCTGAAAACTTCACTCCAGGATCCTGTGAGAATAACCATCTCAATCTCAGCCATAGCACGGCTGGAATATTGGACACATATTTTCTTACACTCCTCAAAACCCAGAAAAGTAGAGCCAAAAGAATGAAGTCCAACTTAAACTGTAGAAATGTGCAGGTCAATGTAGGCTCTTATCTACAACAATGGCACCACTTGGCTGGGCCCTGTAGCCAGTGGGGTGGGGTGGGCAGGTGGCACACTGAAACCCTGTGCTCTCTTCTCAGTTTTGCAGTGGACCTATGCTGCTTGTGAATAGAGACTCCATTAATTGTACAAGGATTCAAGTAGATATTGGGCATAGCCTCTCTCTCTTTCACTCTGCATATTTATAATGATGGATAAAATCAATTTGGGTCAGAGTAAGTATCGTGGAAAACATGAGATTTCCACTAGGTTATACGCACTATGTAGACTTTGGATCTACATGGAATAGCTGTGTACTAGAGGTTAAATACTTCACAGGAAAGATTCCTAAACTTCATATGCCTGGAACATTTAAGTCTGGTGAAGCCATGGACTCTTATTTAAAACCAGGCACATAATAAGTGCACACACAAAACCACATGGTGCTTTAGTGGAAGCCAATTGTGTAGTTACTAAAGAGTTACTTTGAAAAATAGGTTATATAGATTCTATTATTGTGATTAAACAAAGTAGTACAATATTTTGAAAGAAGTGTGTGACTGAGATTTTTGCATATATCAATAATTCTTATGTGATACAAAAGCCTGTGATTCTATGAGTGGTAATTCACAGTTACTGCTGATACTGGTGTAATTTTACAATTTCAGGAAAGTAAAATGGATGCTAAATTTCTGTTCAAAATAAGTGGAGGGCTGGGGATATAGCTCAGTTGGGAGAGTGCTTGCCTTGCAAGCACAAGGCCCTGGGTTCAATCCCCAGCCTTGCAATCAATCAGTCAATCAATAAATGAAACAAATGGAAACAAAACTGCTTTTTTTCTTTTTTTCCTGTTTGAAATATAAAATGCTCCAGAACTCTACAAAAACCTTAGAGAATCCTGGGATCCCAGATACAGAAACACTGCCTTATAGTTAACTCCATTTTGAGTCACTTTGTGTATTACGGAGGTTGTATTTAACATTTTACAAAATACTAACAGTATCTACCTTATAAATCTCTTGCTTCCCTAGTGATTGCACTGGTTTGATTCATATTATATCAGATGATATGAAATTGTTTTGAATAAGCATAAGAAGCCTTTTTCTTTTAATCAAATAACCTTGTTTTATGTGTGGTCGTGCAAACCTGTAATCCCAGTGATTCTCGAGGCTGAAGCAGGAGGACTGCGAGTCAGCCTCAGCATCTTAGTAAGGTCCTAAGTAACTTAACAAGAACATATGTCAAAATAAAAAAATAAAAAGGGCTGGGAATGTGACTTAGTGGAAAATCCACGTATTTATTTCATCTTGTTGTAAAATACCCATATATGCTAAGGAATATTCCCCTCTTAAAAATAAAGCTATATTAAAGTATTGTCAGAGTCGGAGCTTGGGCAAGATCTAAGGTAAGAGAATAATCTTGTTTTCAGTAGTTTGCCTCCAAAACAAATTACAGAATACATTATCACAGATTATCTCATATTTTGAATTATTTTAAAATGCTCACCTGTCTTTATTAAAGTTTCTCAATTACATGTATAGATATAGGTGTTTTACATATTGAATGGCAAAAATTCAAGGATTACTTGTCAGACCAAGACTGCAGCATTTTATTAAATCTAAGTCATAATAAATAAAGTCTTTAATAAATATTTGTAAAGTATATTTGAGGAGCAGTACCCCAAGGTGCTTGCCTGTAATCCAGCAACTCAGGAGGCTAAGGCAGGATTAGACGTTCAAGGTCAGCCTCAGCAACTTCCTGAAGCTTTAAGCAACTTAAGGAGGGGACCCTGTCTCAAAACTTAAAAAAAAAAAAAAAAAAAAAAAAAGGAAAGAAAATACTGGAAAAGTGCCCTGGGTTCAATTCCCAGATAAGTAAGTAAATAACATCAGGGGAAATCCAGTATGTCAATGGTTGCCCATAATTAAACACAACTGTGAAATAAATAGTGGAAATGGATGCATTTGTTCAGAAAAAGGTGCTTATGGAATTTGGCATGATGCCTTTCTTTATGACCTTGAGGTTGAGCCCTAGGGAAGAATAAAACAAATTAGGACCCTTGAGAGGCAAAACTTCAGAAGGGATGGCAAAACGAGTAAGCCCCTGACTGTGGGATGGACTGCCTCTGCAGAAAGCCAGTTCCCTGTGGGGTCACTCACATGCTGTAGGGATGACCAGAGTACAGCGGGCATGGTAGTCCATGCAGGAGAACTTAGACGGCCATGGAGAGAGTGAGGGGAACTTCTGAGGTGAAAACATTGCAAAAAAATAATAATAATTTCAATTATTTTATAATTGTACTTTCTCTAAAATTAAAAATTATGCAGCCTTATTACATAATTGAGGAGAACTGTAACCTGTGAAAATAGGTCCCTGAGGTTCCTGTTCCCTCAATGAAAGAAAAATATGATTAATTTCTGCATGATCCTCAAATTGTTCCTTTTTTCCTTTAATGTATTTTAAATTGAAAGGACTTCAACAGAGAAAGAAAAGAAAGATCAAATAGTTTTGTAATTTGAAAAATAAAAAATTTATCATCATATTTTTAAGGAGCTTCATATTGAAAATTTTCAAATAAATTAAAATACCTTTAGAGTAAAGTAAAAATTATTGTAACTTGTAATCATGAATGCATTACCTGTGTGTAACTTCTGGGGCTTATTAGCCTTGGTGATGGACACAGGAAGCATTCAAGTATTTATTACATGGTTCATCCTTCAAATGGTTAATACAGGTCATGAGAAAAATTGTGGCCATAGGTAGTAATTTAATACATTTAATAAAAATAATATATTTTGATGCATTCCCTGACATCAGACTCAGTGGTAGTCACACTTTTCTAATATTGTAGTACATAGCAAATGGTCATTTTGAAAAATAATTTAGCACTGATTAGAAAAACAATATTGCCTTGAGAACAGACAGTGAGTCAGAGGCTTTTACTGATTTCTCATGCCTAATATCATTCTAATTAAATGGTGTTACTTTCTTGTATACTCATCAAGATTTATTTTCAATTTTAGCACACACAGTTTGAAATAAAAATTGGAAGAACAGAAAACCAATATGTAGAACCTGAACGATAGCAAATTTGAAGACAGTGGAATGAATCTGACATAATCTTCCTATGTACATACATGAATATACCACAGTGAATCTCACCATCATGTATACATACAAGAAATTAATTAAAAAATAACTATGGAAAATGGCAGAAAGATCAACAGAGGGAAGGGAGCAGGAGGTGAGGAAAGGAAAGGGGAAGGAGAAGTACTGGGGTCTGAATTAGAAAAAGGTAGACTTGCATAATTATGTCAAAATGGATTCTACTGTCATGTATAACTAAAAAGAACCCCCAAGAGACAAATTTATATGATTTTTCAAAACACTTTTGTAATGTATCCTGATTGTACATATTGTTTTTATTATTTAAAAAATCCTAATTCATGTATAACTAATTAAATGAAATAATAAAATAGAAAATAAATTGATTATTAGTAAACTAATAAGTATGAAGTATATTTTTATAACTGATAATCTTAAAAAATTTATAAAATATATATTCATGTCAATCATACGAATTGTATTTGCATTACAAAATGTTTTCCATGGTGCTGAAAGAGATCTTAAGAAGATAGAGATGACTTCCAGTAATTTGTCAATAAAGAAATAGAAAGTGAAAGTAGCATGTCAACTTTCACTTTTATCATTCTCTAGTATTTTTTAGAAATGAATTCATTATTTTATGCATTTTAAGTAAGTTTTCTTCCTTCATAATATGGTTAATGTTTACTTTAGATTTTATATTTTTTAGTGTCAGATTTAAGTAACATGTCTCTTTAAAATCCTCCCAGTTTTGGTAGGTGGAAATATTTATTTCCAGAATTGAAGGATTTAACTGTATTCCTAACATTCATTTCTTATTTTCATATTTTGAGTTATTTTGTTTTTTTCCTGATGGCTTAGATTTTATTGGCTAATCAAGTTGTTATTTTTTTATTACTTTTCTTTTTTCCAACTATCACTCATAATATTTAGATTTTAATTTAGCATTTTCCATTCATTAATTTATGTTATGATTTGGATCTGAAAATGTCCCCCAAATAGCTCATGTGTTAAGTGAAACAAAAATATTCAGAGGTGAATGATTAGATTTTATAGCTGTAATGTTATTATGGATGAATCCATTTGATTGAGTGCTGAGGGGGAACTATAGGCTGTAAGATGTAGGTCACTTGGGAGTATGGTATCAGGCATGTCTTGTCCCTGCCTCCTCTTTGATTCCCAGCTCTCATAAGCGTAGTACCTTCCTCCACCACATCATACTGCTATGATGTTTTTCCTCCTCTCAGTCCCAGGGCAATGGAGCTGGCTGGCCACGGACTGAATCTCTGTACCCGTGAAGCCAGATAAATGTTTCCTCCTCTAGTTGCCATTCTCAGGTGTTTCAGGAACAGCACTGAAAAGCTGACTAGAACAACATATGATCTGACCTTTTTTTATTTATGCTTTACATAGTTTGACACACTTATCCGCACTTTTACCACAAGCACTTTTAGAATCTTATTTCATTCCATTTCATTTTGTCATTAATACAAGTATTTATGTGTGTAATATTTTGCTATGTGTTCAGATATGTTGTGATCTACAGTAATGTCATGAAGACTATGGTAAAAATATTTTGCACTGTTTTTATTCAAAGATGGTTTAATATGAAATTCACTTCTGTTATTAGACATTTTGTGAGAGTAATGTGTATGCATTTTTGTATACAAGTCTGTGTGTTTAAAATTTTAATATGTTAATTATAGAAGTTTTTATTTACTCCATCACAGTATATTTTCTTTGTCATTATTAATACACAGAAAGCTTCTAAGTTGTGATCATTGCATAAGCATTTGTAAGGAAGGTGTTCCTATGCAAAGTCCTATGCAATTTTATCTAGTAATTTAATAAATTGACTAAATTCTTGCAATTAATGCTTAGTATTTTCTCCATATTTTTCATGAACTGAAAGAGCTGAAGGATTAAATTTCCTTTAGTCTGTCATTTTTGCTTCATGAAAGGTAATACTATGATATTTGATACCTACATATTCATGACTACCAGTTATTCATCATAGATTTCAATAATTATCTGTCTCTGATTTTTCTTATTTAATGACTTGTTCTAGATTTTTGGTCTCTAAAATTAATATCATCATTCAATTTTCCCTTTATCATTGCACTTGCTTGATATTGAAATATCATATTTTTTATTTCTGATAATTTCAAGGACTTTTTTTCATATGTAGCTTTGGCAGTGCAGCATATATTGAGATTTTGCTCTGGGATCCATATATTTGAGGTTATTTTTCTAATCAGATTTTTTAGTGTTGGTATGAGAAATGTGTTGTTGCAGAATTAGTTTTAACATATTTTGATTGTTAAATGCTTAATATTAGGATGTATTTTACTCTGTGAAATATTTATATTACAAACATGAGCTATTTTTTTCTATAGTGCAAGCTATTGACTTTCCAGTAATTTCTTTTGAGGCATATATAAATCCTTTATTTTTTCTTCTTAGACTTTCAATGTTACCTCCAATGTGTATGGTTTTCATTTATTGTTCTTTTTCACTCTTTCCTCTGGGGCATTTAGTTTTGTTTTTACTTCATTATTTATGTTTGCATTCTTTTTTAAACATCAATCAATCTAATTTTCATTGTCTTGTGTTGACATATCTTCAATAATCCTTACAACTTTTGATTTGACATTCAGGTGTGTAGAGCACACTCTGGAGATTTTTGGTGGATGGCAATCCTTTTTGCCATAATATTCACCTATTCTTATGTGAAAGTGTCTCTTATGTTCTATATATATTTTCACGATTCCTTCCTTTATTCTTTGGTCAATATTTTGATTACTTATCCAATTTATCACGCCTACACATAATCCTGAACCAGGTACTTGTAGCAAAGGAATTCTGAAAAGAAGAAAAGTAGTTAATTCAGGTGAAGACACTATTTGGCCTGTCTGAAGCTCTTTTGACAAGGCGTGTGTGTGTGTGTGTGTGTGTGTGTGTGTGTGTACACCTGGGTCCCAGTATGCATGGGTGTGTACATGTGCGGGTCCTTCGTAGCAATTCACTGAAATCTGCTTGTAACATCAATACCTGTCCTTAATAAGCTGGAAATTGCAAAACAAGCCTTCCGGTCTCCTCCAGGAATGTTGATCCATTTATTTCACAGGTGTGGCACAACCAGGCTCCCAGGTCAGTACTAGTGTTTCGTGCGTGGGGTTCTGACTTCTAGTGTGTGTTTCTGCATTTGGGAAATGCTGTTCTCTGGGGCTGTGCCTGGGCTGTGGCTGCTCTTGCAGCCACTGATCAGAAGTTGATTTTACTGGGGGCCGTCCTCATTTACACTTCATTTGGGGACTGTATGTTTTAAAATCATCAACAGCTCTATTTTCTATTACTGTTCATTTACTTTCTTTGTTTTATATTGATTTAGAGAACAGAATGAAGGTTAGACAGATTTTTTTTACATTTCAACATGGAAAAAAGGAACAAAACCCCAACCTTTTATAATAAATACATCTGTATGTCATTCTTCAGAGCAAATCTCATAAACTTGATATTTTAAATTATTTGTATAGCTTAAATTTATGCATTTACAAGTAATATAGTGTAAAAGTCCCTGTATTAAGAAATTAAATACATATATCATTGAACACATGTATTTATCTCTTATTCAATACTATGCAATATTTCCTTGCTATTTGAAACATAATTCAAAAGTAAGTATTCACTGATGGGACAATTTTTACCCTTTTTTTCCACATTTGCTTTATCATTAATTACTTTTTTCTACATACCCATAAACAAATGTACATGAAATTTATTTTCTGAATGATTTAGGAAAAAATTGAAGATATTATGACAATTTTCTCTAAATAATTCGGTATGTGTTTCCTAAGAATAAGAGCCTTTCTTACATACACATAATTTGACACGTAACTGTCAAAACAGGACACTTACGGGGATGCAAACTGTGGCTTCCTTCATGTTTTGATTTCTGTTTGCCTAGACTCCCACCAATGCTCTCTTAGCTGCACTTCCTTTATTCTAGTATCTGATCTAGGTCCAGGAATTGCATTTGATTATCAAATATCTTCAGATATTCTGAGCTTAATCTGTTTTGATTTGTTATTAGTTCACTTTCATGCCTTTGTAACTTCCTTGGTTAGACCGAAACAAAATATATTTAAAAATGGTATTTTTTCAAGGATTTGCTAGCACTACCATGAAGATATGGATAAAAATACCTTATATAGGTGAGAAATCGCTGGGAACACTATGAGATCACAATTCTCACTCGTAAATACACACTCAGATTTTTGAAAATCAGAACCTTCCCCAAAGTTTAAGTGCTAATTTACATCTTACTATAAATTGTATGATCTTATTCTTCCTCTATTTCCTTTCCAATTTTGGGACTTACACTTTTTTTCTTTTTGTTAATATTATTTTGTGAGATGTTCTATTCATCTCCTTGAATGCAGGAGTAGTGTTATTTTGGTTTAAGTATCTTTCAATTTCCTATTTAAAATTTTGCTTATTTTTTAATTGTATATTTTTCTTTGGAATTGAAGGATTGGAAGAATTGGTTTCCCATTAAATTGAAAATTTTATTACAGGGGTTACATGTCCAGGGGTTACCAGCACCCCAGAAGAGCAGATTCCTGCTTTGGAGGTGTGAGCCACCTGAGAAATTTTTTTAAAAATCTGAAATAATCAGGAAGGAATAAAAGACAAAACCAGAAATTAGATTTAAAGGGGACACCTGGTGGGTCTTGCAGCCTTGATAGGAAAAGGAACTGAACAACTAAAAAAGGCCCCAATCCATTATTTAAAAGGAAATACATCAAAGGTTTCAGTGTGACTGGGATCTAGAGGTAAACAGGTTGTTTGGTGCTGGACAGGTTATGCCATCTCTGGGGCCGCTGTGTTTGATCCTAGGGCTGTGAGCTAAGGCAGGGGGCCAGCATGATCTGGGCTTTCTAGAACCAGGGAAATTCACGCAGGAGTTCCCAGAAAAGCAGCTTCCCTGCCTTATGTTGGCTCAAACAAGCCCACAATGTGTACATTGCTTCCAACATACATGTCAACTCTCATAAATTTGAAATATATTCTCTAGTTCTAGGGATTTGTTGCTCACATTTTATGACAAATTTATCAGTAAAATGTTATTGTGTTTGATACGCATTTGGTCAAGTTCAATGGAACTGTTCTCTAGTATGTAAGTTAGCCTATACATTCATGATTAATTATAAACATTTTAAAGTTTTTCTGATAATATTTGAATAGGTACAAGCCTAATTGCTTTTTTTCATATGGATAACAAATTGAGAAAGTTCATGTGTTATTATATTTTCCTCAAAGTATTAATAGTTCTTCCATACTGTATGCAAAATAGTTACATCCGCATGAGTCTGTTATGGTCTCATTCTGTTTTAATGAGTATTTGTCTATTATATATAAAAAATTTAATAAAAGCAATAACAGCATAAGTATGCTTTATATCTACACTAATGTGCATTACTACATAATTTTACAATTGATATTTTAATTAATGCATTAAAATTATAATGCATGTTTTCTCTTTACATATGTGGATCTTTTCTTGCCATGCTGAGGATCAAGCCAGGGCCTCACTCACACTAGGCACTTGTACCAGTAAGCTACATTCCCAGCCCATGTGTCAGAAGAAACTTAAATAATTCCTAGCTGTTTTTATCACTATCTCAATTGCTTTCACCAACTCTTTGTCATTTCTATTCTGTAAGTTATTTTGAACATGAACTTGATATTTAATATGTCATTGTTAATTTTTTGGTATGCAGGATGTGACAATGTATAATATAACAGCTGTACAGGAAATCTCCATTACATTTTCCTACTGCTTATTGTGGCTTTCCATGAACTTAATTACTATTAAAATATATTCTGATTATTTCACTCAATTTGTTCTCCCTTAAAGCATTGCAAGTTCCCTAAGGGTTGAAACAGGATTATATATTATTCATGTTTGCAAACCTATAAAATAGACTCTTTTAATGGTAGTTACCAGTAATTACTTGGTGGGTATGTATAAGCAAGTTGTTTTTGTATGAAATAAAAAGTTGTCTATGTTTAATCATGTGCACTGATTCAAATATCTTTCAGGAAGATTCTAACAAAGACTTTAAATTGTTCTAATATTCCATTAGGATCAGGAGTGTGGCAAAGTGGAGTAGTGAATGTGCCAAGGAGACTTTGATCAGTACACCTTGGTGTATGTCACACTGACATTAGCATAGGATAAAAATTTTGCTGCATAAAGGGGAATGTATGCAAATGCAAGAAAATTAAAATTATTTATGGATTACTTAATTATTATAAATATGCATATTATATATAAAATGTATATATATATTTATATTTATATATAATCTCAATTGGTAGGTAATAATATTTATACTGAGATATTTCCTGGCTATTTTTCTAATAAAAATCAAATATGCTAACTTGTTTACTCAAGACAATACAACTAATAAATAGCAACAAGTAAAATCTATTGAAGACCTACATGAATCACTTGGAATACTAACCTGTATTGCTTTACTTTCTTAATGCTCAGTATTATGAAGTGCATAAAAGAGCTCTGAAGTTTGATTACCGAAATTAGTACCCAGGCTTGCAAAAAAAAAAAATTGATATGTTCTTAACATATTTTACAGGGATTAACTAATAAAAAACTTTGAAAGTAGTTATACTAATAAAACTGTTCAATCATGTGATTACACTGTCCTATATCATGAGCAGGCTACTTAATTTGGAGTCTGTATGTTTATTTTCATCACAGGGTTTTAAGCAAGCACTTTATAGTAATGCTGCAAAAGTTTTCATGACTTGCCTAGCTCAATCTCTGACCTGCACACCACCCTCATGATATCATGCAGAGGAAACCCCGCACATCAAATACAAGGGTAAATAATGGAAGCCCTCTTGAGGGACACATAAAGAGAAACTGTGTTATTTTTTGAAGGAGGGGGAGGTGGTAGAGCAGAAGTTGTTGCCTGTGGGAAGGATGTATGAGAATTGACATTGGGGTGGCAAGGGCAGTTTTTAGGGTACTAGGAAATTAAGATTGATTGGCTCCTGAAATATAAATAAAACCACTGTGTGTATGAACTCTGAACTTTCTGTAAAATTATTGAGTTTTTATAAAGGTCTTCCTGATGATGTTTGGAGTGTTATTTCTGAGCAGAAAAATGTGTATTTTCTGAAAGCCAAGAAGTGCATAGATCCTTGAGTTCCATATTTACCAATAATGATTAGTTGCTCTCAGATGTCAAAATTTAGCAATTAAAATTTTCCATATATTTACTTTGATCTTTCCCTATTGACTATGGGATGCATGGGAAAGGCATTTTACATGGGGGTTTGAAAGCAGACACTATCCCAGGTTGTTGTGAGGCTCAAATAAAACATCGCTCTGTATCCATTAGCACTCAACAACAGCGACAGAAGAAGGTGCTAATGTTTCTATTTTCTTCCTGGACATATTGAATTAAATCTTCTATTTCTCTGAGAGTGCTCTGACAATTCTAATACTTCAATTAAGTAGTGCCACTTGACCACTACAGATGCTTATAAAACATTTTATTTGCTGTGATTTGTTCAAGCTTTCTTTAACCATTAATGTCTTTCTTCCAGGTAAATGCTAACCTGTCACTTATATGCAGACCATATTCAAATTCAATTCTCTAAACGAAAATGCCTATTTCTCAAGTTAAAATTAATATAATGGAATGGAGTGTAGATCAGTGGTAGGGCAATTGTCTGACATGGGTGAGGCCCTGGATTCAATCTCCAATACCACAAAAAGGGTGTGTTCCTAAAATGTCTAGGCCTCTACATATTAGTAAATTTCATTTATTATCTCACTATTAAAAGGTTAGTTCTTCCATTACTTACAGTGACTATATCTATCATGTATTTAAGAAATGTTTTATATATGAAAGAAACCACATATTAGAATATTTGCTTCCATTAATTTTGTTTATACTTGTGTAATCACTATTCTTAGAAAAATATCAAATATTTACATTGCCCTGGACAGTTGTTCCATGATCTTTCCAGTAAACTTGCTCTCTCTAAGGCAAATAATTTATGATTTGATCAACCAATATAAGCTCTTGGATTTTATCCAAGTAGACTCATATGGAATACCCTCATCTGGGCTCAGTTTAAAGGCTCAGTACAATGCATTTGGGAATCATCCATGCTTTGAACATATAGTGGCTCATTACATCCCATGCCAAGTAATACGTGCACAAAAAGCTTGTCCACCCACTCACCTACTGATGGACATTTAATTTTTAGTTTTATAAAAACTGATATTCTTACAGTAGGTCTTTTTCATTAGAAGGTTGGTTCATTTATCTTGAAATGTAAATTGGATTTCTTTGCAAAGTAATTGTATTTTTAGCTTTACTAGTACATGCTGCAATATTGTAATGATCATTTCCAATATTTTACACCCCATCAGTTAGAAAACATATTTCTATATGTTCTTATTCCACATCACAATTTGGTATCGTCAGGAGCTTTGAATTGAGCATGTCTAATATAGGTAAAATGATGTCAGTTACTAAAATGAGTGAGCAAATTCTCTACAGAACGTTTTTTCCAGTTTTTTTTCAGTCCTATTACATTTTGCATCAGATATTTTCAAGCTCATTTTTGGTACTTGCATGTTTGTGATAATTTTGTCTTTTGTTGAATTGTTCTTTTCATAACAGTGCTTCATGTATATGTAACAACCCTCTCTATTCTGCATCTTGGACAATGCTATTTGTTTTGAAGTCTGCAATGCATATATTTACCTTGGTCACATCAGGTCTCTTTTGATGAGGGTTTAACCGTGCAACTCTTTTAATCTATCTTCTCTTATATTTAAAATGTGTTTTTTACAGACAACACCTAATTATGCTTTCCTTTTTAAAAAATGAAATTGATTCCAGTAACCCAGGAGGCTCAGGCAGGAGGATTGTAATTTTGAGGCCAACCTCATCAACTTAGTGAGGCCCTAAGCAATTTAGGGAGACTGTTTCAAAATAAAAAAATAAACTAAAAAGGACTGGGGATGTGGCTCAGTGTTTAAGCACCACTGGGTTCAATCCCTGGCATCAAAAATAAACAAATAAAAGAAAAGAAACTAAATTAAGATGAGGAAACTTATTTTCTACACCATTTTTATTTAATAAATTATACACAAGATTTTGGACAAAATTTTACCATCTTTGTGGTGTTCTTTGTCTTCACTGCATTTGTCCTTGGTGCTGTTTTCCTTTTTTAATTTTGCCTGCTTAATTACTAATTAGATTTTATGATTGCATTTTACATTAGTTATCAATTAATAATTCATACTTCTTATTTTGGGTGATTGGTCCTGGATTTACAATTTACTCAGTCTGACTTTAAACAATATTGCACGGCTTCACTAGTTGTCACTCCTCTTTCCCATTCTCCAGATAGTGGTGAAACAGTTCATTTACACCAGAGCAAAATTTGCTCTAGTTTTGTATCAGGCAACAAATTATCTTTTAGGGTCATTGAAAAGGGAGGCAGCGTCTTGGATTTTATTATCACTTAATCATTTCAGTGTGAACTCCCATGGGACATCACATTCTCTCTTCATGAAGAATACCTTTACATTTTTCTCCCTTTAAAATTTTCTTATTGGTCAGGTCTGGGGACCGTGAATTTTATCAGATTTTTTAAAATGAAAAACCACTATTTTTATCTTTATTTCTGAAATATACTTTTGCCGCATTCATGATTTTAGGTAAGCTGTTTTTCTTTCAATATTTTAAGATGTCACCTGGATTTCACAGGATATAGCAAACAAACTTTTCAAAGTTTTATTCTTGTTCCTGAACACAGAATACGTTTTCATGTTCAGGCAAAATTCAAGATGATCTTCTTTGAGCAGTAGGAAAACTGTTTCCAAAGTGTGCTCTTATCTGATTTTGACGGTTTGTTCTTGCATTTATAGTGCTCACCGTTCTCTGAGATTGCTGGGGTGTGTCTTGTTATTCTCAGCAGCTACCTCTTCATTTATTTGACCTTTCTTCCTCTTTCTTCCAGGATTCCACTTTTATGTATTTAGAATGTTTTACATTGTTTAACAATAGTGTTTGGTCTTTTAAAAAAAATTTATTTGTTTTAATTTGATGTACCTGACAGTAGAATGCATTTATATACTTTGATAGATCACATATAAATGGAATGTAATTTCTCTGATTATACATATCATAGGATCACATCAGTCATGCAATCATATATGTACATGAAATAATAATGTGTTTCACTCTACTATCATTCCTACCCCATACCTATTCCCCTTCCTTCCCCTCCTTTCACTACCCTCTACCTAATATATAGTAACTATTCTTCCCTATCCCCCACCCCCTTATTGTGAATTAGCATATCTCTAATTGCTAGAGGTGTTGAACATTTTTTTCAAATATTTGTTGATCAACTGTGTATCTTCTTCTCTGAAGTGTCTGTTCAGCTCCTTAGCCCATGTATGATTGGCTAATTTGTTTTTTTATGGTTAAGTTTTTTTATTTCTTTATATATCCTAGAGATTAATGCTGTATCTGAGGTGCATGTGGTAAAGATTTTCTCCCAATCTGCAGACTCCCTCTCACATTATTGATTACTTCTTTTGCTGAGAAGAAACTTTTTAGTTTGAATCCATCCCATTTATTGATTCTTGATTTAACTTCTTGTGCTTTAGAGGTCTCGTTAAGGAAGCCAGATCTTTTTGACGCATACACAGACATTCTCACACATACGTATTTTAGTTTTTCGTGGCATTTTGTTGTGGGTAACTTCCAGTGATCTATCTTCAGTTTATGGTTGAATTAATTGGTGAACATGTCACTGTTACTGTTTAGTTATTTTCCCCCAATAACATGTCTGTTTCATTTCTCCTTATAATTTTGATCTTGCTAGTGAACATCTTGCTTTATTCCTAGTCTTTAATACATTAATAAAGTTCCTGTGTGATAATTCCTCACCTGGTCCATCTCTGAGTCTGGTTTTGTTGGTTATTTTGTCTGGTCATAGTGTGCTGGTCCCCCTGCCAACACACACACAAAACTACCCTTGTTTATGTGCATGTGACCTACATATTGATGGCTAGATGTCATGTGTACAAGAGTAGAGGCTAAGACAAATTGTATTTGTGCTCCAAAATTTGCACAGATTCTCTTATACTGAGATTGTAGGCCCTTAGTAAAGAGTTGATTAACGCTCATCAGCAGTTGAGATATGTTTGACTGTCATGGTTCTTCTGTTCCTCTGAATATCCCACCAGCTTCATCATTCTCGAGTCTTATTTTGTAGCCATGTGGTTCCTGGGTAGTCAAGCCTCTACATTTAGCTACCAGAGTTTTCTGTAAACAAAAGGAGTCACATATGGGGGACTCCAAATGTGTATTGGGAATAGGGCTCATTCCTAGGCACGCCTATATCAATGTGCTCAATTCATAATGTTTCCCCAGTGATTTCTACTTTTTCTATGGCAATAAACCCCATCTTTATTTCTGGTACATATTGTTCCAAAACAGTTTTCCTCTTCCTCTCCTAGGTATGTGAAAAATAAAATGCTGTCAAGATGTCCCTCAGTCTCTTTTGCTGGGACTCTTTCCCATCTTTCCTTGTGCACAAAGGATTTGGGGTTACTGTTTGGTCATTTTCCTATCCGTGGTACGTTTGTGTCCCTGTCTGTGCCCTGGGGCAAGATGTCTTATTATCCCTGCTCTGTGACAGCTTTTATTCACATTGAAGACTCCTGGCCAACTTCTTATCTTTTCCGTATTGGTGTTCTCTTTCTTTCTCTGTCGCTATCATGAGAGAATCTTTCTCTGGTTTCATTCCCTGCCCTGAACTTTCTCTCAAGTACCCTGTATAGGAGTATGAAAAAAGCCTACAATTAGAAGTAAATTACTCTTATTTATGGTCTCCCAGGGAGTTCTATATTCTCAAAGAAAAATTAAGCCTGAAACAAAATTAACAAAGGCTTTTGTTCATAAACTTGTATTGACAAAGACCATCTATTAGTTCATTCATTTTAGCAAAGGTTTAAAGACTTTAAGAAGGAGTGCAAGTTTAATACAGAAGAAAGAGTGCATTATGAGACAGTGTCTATTGCTAACATTTTATTACCACAAGTGTTTTGGTCAGGGTTCTTTAGAAGAACAGAATCAACAGGATATATATATATATATATATATATATACACATACATATATATGTATATATATATATACATACATATATATATATATATTTTTTCCATGTAGAAGAGGGAGAGTTGGAAGAATCAGTAACCTCTCAGAGAAGTCTCAGAAGAAGAGGGACCAGTCATGCAGCACCAGGTCAGGACTGGACACCTGGAAACTCCCTTGAGAAGCACTGGTTCAAATCTTCTTTGAAAGAAGCTCTCTCTGGAGTCCTCGGGCAGTTGCAGCAGCAATTCAAGCACCTACCCAAGAGAGAGACGGTGCCACTGTCGATCATTATTGGCCTCTGCCCTTGTCCAGGCCCCCGATCCATTGGGTGTGCCGTCCACATTCAGATCAGGTATAACCCACTTATTTTGCTCTCCCACATGTCACTCATCTCTGGAAACACCTTCCTCAACACACCCTGAAGTTTCTGAATTGAATCAAATTGACAATCCAGTTAAGGATCACAATGAGGCTTTGAGAGCTGGCAGGACTTTGGTTGGCATTAATGAAGCAAATGGGCTGTTCTTGGAGGTCATTTCAAAACAGGAAAGGAAGTGCGCTCTCAGCAGCCAGTGGCTTTCTGCGGCTGACAGTCAAGGTCAGGGGTATTTTCTGTGAGGGAGCTGCCATGTCTGTCTTTTGGAGAGTGGCTTTATGGTGGGTAGTTTTGTGCTTGCTCACACTCAGATTCCAGAAGATTGCTGAGGCTTCTCTCTGAATTCCTACTATTTGTTTGACTCTTAGCATGAGTTCCTTGTGTGGAGGCCATGCCTTGAGCAGATGATTCATCTCTTCACTTAAGATCCTTTATTTTCTTAGATTTTGGACAGTTTGAGCTTGGCTCCTAATGGCCTAAAGAAAATGATGATAATTCAGATCATCTGAGATTTTCCTATTGTGAAGGTAGGAGCTCCATTTATTGCCAGACTTCTGCATTCAAAGTGCCCCTGGAACTGCATACAACTGAAGTACAACCACTGTGTCACACAGAATAAAAGAACCAAAATGACACCACAGGTAAATATTTTAAAGATTGAAAATTTTAAGCAAACTTCAGAACAAACATGAAAACGAAAATGACGTTTCTTTCTTTCTGGTTCACTGATGAGGACAAGCGTCTATAAAAGTGAATTTGTAGGGATGATTTTTCTGTTAGCAGCCTAGAGAAATTAAGGGGAAAACAAACCCAACCACACACACTTACAGAGAAATAGCAAAGTTACACAACATCTCATCTATTTTCTAATTTTCAGCCAAGTGATGTTAAGTAAATGATGAAGGTTAAAAAAAAAAGGTTTGCTATTAATGAAACATTGTTGTAAGTGATATTGAATTAGACATATGTGACTAAAACTGTTTTTTTCTGAAGAGGACATTTTACTAAAGATCTCCAGGTGGAATTAGTACAACAGGAAATGTCCAAATTTTATGTCAACTTCTATTTCCTTAAAAATGATCACCCTCAAAATAACTATCTAGACCTGAAGTCCCAGATAAAAAGAGGCCACACCTTCATAACACGTTAGCTATGAGACAGTCACTGATCTGTATCTGTGGCTTCTACATCATGGAATCAAAACATCAACAGTTGTCCTGAGCATGTATGAAGTTAGAGTCTTTCTTCTTGTCATTATCCTCACAACATAGTAAAATAATTACTTGTATTTTCATTTTATTAGGCATTATAATCTAGAAATGATTTGAACTATACAGGATGATATATGCAGATTTTATGCAAATAATATCAGTTTATGTAAGATACTTTAGCATCCAGGAATTTGGTATCTGCAGGTGGCCCTAGAAACCATACCCCTTTGATGTGATGGACAGCTGTCCTTAATTCCCAATTAGTATTATGTGGATTTTTTTCAGGTTGTTTATTAACATCTTAAAATATATCTAAATATATGCTCTATGCTCTATGAAAATGGAGCAAAGTTTCTGTTTGTACAACATGTGAAAATGAATGACGGCACTTTTAGACTTTTGATTATTATATTTGGCTGATATATATATATATGGTATTTTAAAATCCATATTGGTGATATTGATTAATATAAAGACACAGAAAAACATTTTGCTATAATTATTTGCAAATAACTTAGTTCAGTTTAGGAAAGGAAAATGTTTGCTTTTCAATCCCACTTCAAGGTATATACCCAAAATAATTTAAAGCAAGGACTGGAACAGGTATTGAGAGGCTGGTGTCGATAGGAGCATTGTTCACACTCACTGCAAGATGGAAAAAACCCAAATGTCTGTAAGTGGGTGGATAGATCAACAGAATGAGTTATATGATACATATAATGCAGAATTATTCTACATTAAAAGGAAATGAAATTCAGACACACGCTACATTTATTAGAGCTTATAACATATTAATCCCAGTTATTTTAACTTCATAGTCTGATGGTTGCAGCGGCTTTTCCATGTCTGAGGCTAATACTAATGTTACTACGGTGTCATCAAACAGGGTTTCTGCTTGTTTGCTTGTTTGCTTTGTTTTGTCTTTATTATGCCTTGTAATATTTTCATGAAAAGATGACATGATACACTGGGTAAAAAGAACGCTGGTAAACAGACCTTCAGGGAAGTGGAGGTAGGGTTCGGGGGAGAGGTAGCAATCATGAGTCTGATGACCATGTCTCAGTCCTGCAGCAAGCCTGGGTCCTGGGACTGTGAACTTCTCAGGTGGTTCTCAGCCTTCCTTTCTGTCCCTTAGATAGGACTGGATGGATACAAAGGGCTCCAGATGAGTCACTTTCTCCAGGAGTGTTAGGTCCTGACAGAACCTCAATAGGTTAGACTCTGAAAACAGGTTGTTCTGTTTTGGTTTAGGGAAAGCCTTATCAAGAATAATAAAGTGCTCCTGCTCATTTATAAATGGTTGCTTTTCTTCCCCACTGTTGAAAGCACAAAGGAATTTTTTTTTTCCTGTAAATGGCAAAACTCCTGAAAATAAACTGCACAGAAGTCTGGTCCTCTATCTGCTACCCAGGGACTTCAGGTCTCAGGTTTTGCACACTAAGTCTGCAGGAATTCATCAATTACAGGACACATTTTTTTCTACCCGTTACCAAGGTGGTTTCTACTTAGATAACTGTGACTCCCCAAACACTTGTTTTTCCAACTTGAGTTTAACCTATGACATCCTTTCTCTAATGGATCTAAAAGGACCTGTTGGTTTTTCAGTTTTTCAGTGTTTTACAATTTGGTTAGATGAAATGAAAGCTTCCAGTCTCCTTACGTGCTGGACTACAGAAGTTCCCTGGAAAAATTTTAAATAAATAAATTCAAACCAATGCATGGGCCATACTATACAAAAAGCAAAACAACAACAATAACAAAAAACATACAAACAAAACCCACAAAATCCACAGAACATTTATTACATATGACCAGTTGGTTTCAGTTGTTCAGTTCTTACCTTCTGCCTTGTCTTGGTCAAACTTGCCAAACCCTTGGTCAAACACTTGGGCTCTCTCTTCCTCATAGACTCTGAGCTTCTACTTGTCCCCAAATCTGAGAATATCCCAGATGACAGAACCAGATTCCCTCATCAGCTCATCTCAATGATTGGCTGCCGTGGGGACGTGCTTCCAGCCAGGCCAGGACATGGCAATCATGCTTCCTGCTCACTCCCACTTAATCTCTGCATGAGTGTATTCGGCCGACCGTGCTTACCAGTCCTTACAGTAACAGCAACAAATACAGTCCCAACTTTCTGTTTGACCTGCTATGATTGCAGATTTCTGAGATCAGAATACTTTCCAAATTGCAACCATCTTTTTTGAAGGGAAAAAAATATGATCCCCCTTTTCTAAGTCCACATTTGTTTTTACTATGCATTTATCTAATACAAATTTAACTAGATCTCCTTGGTTTTAATTGGCAAACCTATGCAAGGCCAAAATCTAGTTATGTCTTCATCAGAAACTAGGATCAACATTAACTTTTAAAATAACCTCACCCTGGCTGCCAAGCATTGTATCCTAAATTGTTCTTCCAGTTCCAGCTTTGCCTCCATCTTTATTTTCTGGTAACTCAGACTAATCCTCATTTGAACAGGGCTAAAGCCACAGAAAGTTTAAGGAGCATGCCAATGTGCCATATTTAATAGAACATCAGATTCGAAATAAAAGTCCAGGACATTTAAATCTTATAAAGCCTGAGATCCAACCCATTATGCTCATTTCAAGGAGCAAATTGTTTTCTGCAGACTCAAAAGGAATGAAGTATAATCTTTAGTTTCCTCACCTCTGTGCACTAACTAGAAAAGTCTAACTTTCAAGGGTAAAGTGGGTCCTTTTCTAAATATTTTAATGATCATTACTTTTTCTAAGCTTCGCGATTTCTCCTTTTCATAGATGTATAATTGCATCTTCTGTTTCTCTAAAGATTATATGTGCCTTTTTGATCATATCAATAAAATTTATAGTTATTTTTATCCATTTGGTTTATGATCAACTTTTACTGGTGATAGTAATTTGAGAGCTCTGAGTTCATCTTAGAATTTGAAAGATTTCAAGGCCATGTGTCCTGTCACATCTCTTAAACCCCCTGAGTTAATTTTGTTTCAATTTGTATTCATTTTTATTGTTTTAACTGGATGTTCAAACTCTTGTTTTACTCACTTCACCTCAGAAAAGATACACTTACATAAGCTTTGTGAACTCATGTATAATTCAGAAGTTATTATGTTATGTTGGCTGCGATTGTAACTCTGCTTGAATATAATTTCTAGATGAAAAAATATTTAATCTCAAAGTTTAAAAAATTTTCAGCCTGCTGGACGTGGTGGCGCACGCCTGTAATCCAAGCGACTTGGGAGGCTGAGTCAGGAGGATCGCGAGTTCAAAGCCAGTCTCAGCAATTTAGTGAGGCCCTAAGCAACTCAGTGAGACCCTGTCTCTAAAGAAAATACAAAATAGGGCTGGGGATGTGGCTCAGTGGCCAAGTGTCCCTGAGTTCAATCCCTGGTTCAAAAAAAAAAATTTTTTTTAGCCTATTTCAAATTTCTGTGCTACTGATAAGAAATTCCATTGCTTATTTTTTAAGTCTTTTTAGAGCCTATCTCCATGCTCAGTTCAGTCTCACCAGAAATCGTTAGTTAAGTCACTCCCTCTTTGCGTCAAATGCGTGGTTACCTGGCTGGCCACAATTGTCACTGTGGTGGGATGCCCAGCTCTTGACTCCCTTTCCCTGAACAAGATTAAGAGAATGGCACCTGGGTACCTGGGTGTGTGCTTCTTGCTTGGAGAACTCTGAGATGGGAATTTTTTTTTTCAATAAAAATAAATGAAAAAATGTGTTGTTAAAAGTTTAAATTCATATTTATATTGAAAACAAATAGTGCCTACCTATTAATAGCACATTACCCTTGGATGTCCAGCAAACTTCAGGAGGACTTTTTCCTGGAAGGGAAGCTTGCTCACTGCACTTGTTCACTCGGGTTATACATAAGTATCAATGTATCAATACATTCTTGCTTTCCCACTTTAAAGCAATGCTTAGCTTTCCCCAGTTTTGAATTCAAAGATACTTGACTTTTGTAAAAGTCCTTCAATTGATTTTCTTTTTTTTTAGGTGTTTAGGACTTTTGTTTGTAGAAGTACTTTCCCCAAGTACAAAATATTTCTTTAAGAGAGAGGATTATTTCAACGCAGCACAAATGAGGGTCCCTTCCTGTCCACTGGGGAGTGTGCAGCCATTCTTTTTGCTTTTTGCTTTTTTGTAATTTATTTTGTTTGTTTTTTATTTTTACAGGCTGCATTTTGATTCATCGTACACAAATGGGGTACAACTTTTCATTTCTATGGTTGTGAACCATGTAGATTCACACCATTCGTGTAATCATACATGTTTGTAGGGTAATGACGTCTGTCTCAATCCACCATCTTTCATAGCACCATCCCCTCCCCCCTCTCATTTCCCTCAACATAATCAATTGATTTTCTCGTTACCACCACTAATTGAAAAAAACAAACACAAAGAACAGATTCTGGCTCCTCTGTTCTCTGTTCATTTCTAACGAAGGTATGGTTCTAGCTGCTTGGTCTCGAAAGGATTTTCTTTTTTCACTTTTCCCAACTTGGCCTCATTTTCACTATTAAATTCTCTACTTAGGTGGTGCTGCCACATCCCTTCAAGAAAAGCTCCCTACAGACCACGGAGGCTGCCTGCTTCTCTGAAAGACATGCCCCCTTTAGAAATCTGGTCAGGCACCCAGCCCCGCGTAACTGATTGAACAACTGTGGCCTGTGGGTCTGGTCTGAATTCAGTTCAGTGAGTTTAACCAGCACACACGTTGTCGCAAATCAGGCCAATCACACTCATCAAATGTATTTTTGGAGTTTGTACTTAGGCTCATTTCCTTTGATTTTTCCCAATAAGGAGTAGCCAGAATTACATAAATGCAATTCACTGAGCAAAAGTGCTCCTCTGGCAGAATGGACCGACTTTATATTTCTAGCATAAAACTTGAAGAGCAGACAGTAATTTGAAGAGCATCTCAAAATCACAATAACTAATAAGATTCTGCTAAAGAAACCTAAAGCAATGTGTTTCCAAGTGCAGTAAGCCAGGAAAAAGCTTTCTACCATCAAAACCTGGTGGTGATACTACTGTATATATGATGAATAGAAATATTGTTTATAATAAAAATAGTTTAAAGGGAACCAGAATATAGTCTTTTTATTTTACTTATTAAGAGACTGTTTTGACTAAATATAAACAGTTTTAGATTTACAGAACATTTGAGGAAGCACTACAGAGTTCCCTTATAGAGTCTCCTGTAGTCTCGCCTTTTACTAACATCTTGAATTACCATAGTTGCCAGAATTGGTGAATCTGGAGCTATGCATGATCATTACCTAAAGTCACAGCATTCCAATTCTGTTCTCTTTTTCCTCGTATATCTTTGTATTTTGACCAATCCATGACACGATCTATCCAGTATTACAATGTTGTAAGGAATAATGTCATTACCCTGATACGTTTCGCTTCCCATCAGTGGTGTAAACAGTTCCTGTTGCTCCGCATATTCAATCAGCATTGATATATTTGGCATTTTAAAGAATATATTTTAGGGCTGGTAGTTCAGGTGGTAGAGTGCCTGCCTTGCAAGCACAGGGCCCTGGGTTCAATCCCCAGCACCACAAAAAAAAAAAAAAAAAAAAAAAGATAGAAAAAAAAAAAGAATATATTTTAGCATTCTGACAGTCTTGTAGTAGTATTCAGTTTTTGTTTTACTTTGAGTTTTTAAATTGTATTTTGTGATTGTCTTCATATATAGTCTGGCTATCTTTTTTGATAGATTTCTATTCATACTTATTTCCCATGATTAAATTGGGTTGTCTATGAATCAGGGAAGTTTTAGAGTTCTTTTTACACGTTGGTGACACATCTTCCATTGGATATGTATTTTGAAAATATTTTCTCCTGGTTAATGAAATGGTTTTCCTTTAGGAGTGTCTTTGTAGAAATGTTTTTAATGTTCAAACAGTCCACCTTACTGATTTTCTTTCATGAGCCATGTTTTTGTTCTTGCTTCTGAAACTGAATGTCAATCCAAGGTTATCTGACTTCTATCTCATCTTGTGTCATTTCTTGACTGCGACCCCACTTGGATAATTTGGGATAATCTCCCACTCTTAAGATCCTTAATCACATCTGTCCAGTCTCTCTTTTCCCATGTAAGTTATCATGGTCACAGATTCCGGGGATTGAGTTATGAGAATTCAGGTGTGACTTCCAATGGGAGCCATTATTAACCCTACAATAATAACCAAATGTCACTATGTATTCAAATAAGATCCTTTTTTCTTTTTGTTCCTTTGACCCCTTTAATATTTGTAGAATCTTTATCTCACATATTTATTTGGTCAACATTTTGAAAATTAATTTTCTTTCCACAGCCTTGTACTTTGTGTAGCTTGTGCTATGTATACAATTTTTCAACAGTTATCAGAGAGCTGAGACAAATGTTTTATCTCACATGCAGAAGTTAGAGCAAAATAAGGGAAAGAGTGGGGCATCACATGAAATGAAAGGAAGATAAGTGGGTAAAAGAAATAAAGAGGGAGTGGGAAGACGAGTAGGAAAAAGAAGAACTGTAGAATTAACTTCACCAAATTATGCTGTGTGCATCTATGACTATCCCATGGTGAATTTCACCCTTATGCCTAGCCACAAAACACCAGTTAAAGATGCAATAAACTAGTGACAGGAAGATCAGTAGAGGAAGGGGGACAGGAGAGGCTAGAGGGGAGGGAAGGGGAAGGACTGGAGAGTGAAATGGAGCAAACTCTATTTCATGCATATATGATTGTCAAAATGAATCCCACTATTGTGTCTAATTGAAAAGCACAAGTAAAATTATTACAAATAGTAGATTAAAATCTGAATTAAATTAGAGACAACACTTTTGTTTGTGCTGCTTTTTAAATTTATATACTTGAGTTTTGAAACAATTAGTTTTGTTGATTAAGTGAAAACAAATTTAGGTCACTGTTATATCTGTTAAGGGTTAAAACCTCCCGGCAAGGGAGCCCTGGAAACTCTACTTTCTATTGCCATTGCCGTAGCTCCTGTGAGCCTGATGTACCCATTAGGAAACAGAGTGCTGTGGGAAATGGAACTGGAAACCACCTTTTTATTCCTGTTGAAATACTTTTTCTTTTGTGCAATATGTATTATATAAATATGCTCAATTTCAAAAATTATTTCTAAATGCTTCTTTAAATTTTAAGTGTCATCAATTAATGATACCAACATTTTGCTTCATATATCACAATATTTAATTTTTTATTTGCCTCTTGATTTGTTTTATTTTTTCAGGTAAATCTCATTGATTGGCATTTGGTCAAACCTGACTTTTTGCATTTTGCACTGCATCATTGAAAAATGACTTCCACCAAATACACGGTGATGCTCATCTGTGTTTTCCTTCTGGTGAACTAATATTTCACACATTAATTTTATAATATTTTAAAAGTTAATGCAGGTACTTTTTCTGGTGTTTGATATGAATAAAAAGTTAAATTTAAATTACATATTTAAGTAATTATCCCATCATTATTTAATAAACACTGTGTTATTTTTCTGGTAACATATTAGACTCAAGCACATATCTAAGAATATATCTTTTCCCTTCATATTCTGAGAACAAGTCTAAAGCTGAATGATTTCTTTCCTATCTGAGCAATTTCCTTTTTTAAATTCTCTTTGGATATACATGTTTATGTTGCTTAAAGTTCAAAATCACAATATTTTTGAGAATTAGTTATTTACATTAATAGTACCTGTCTCTAAATAAGCCTTTTGCTCTTATTGAAGAAAAATTTGTTCTTTTATATTATAAATAATTGTTTCTTTTACTTCTCTGCTGGAGCTTTAAGTTAATTATATGTATTTTAAAATAAGTTTTAATATTTTTAGTATTTTCTTTAAATGATATGCTGATTCTCAGTTTCCCTATTTTAAATATTAACAACCCTTTATTTGGATTTGTTAAGTATGTATTGAAGTGCATGCATCCTGTGTTTTAATTTTGGAAAGAGGTTTTTTGTTTTCACAAGTAAATTGAATTAGAAATATAGGTGAGAGGAGAATATGGAAAGTGCAGGGTAGAGAGTGCTCCTCCGGGGAGTGCGCATGCCTACCTGTCAGCAAAACAGAGAAGAGAATAGGAAAACATTCAGGAACCGGGCACACACCTGTAATCCCAGCAATTCAGGAGGCTGAGGCAGGAGGATTGCAAGTTCAAAGTCAACCCCAGCAATTTAGAGAGGTCCTAAACAACTTAGCGAGAACGCTGTCTCTAAATAAAAAACAACAACAACAAAAAAGAACTGGGGACGTGGCTCAGTAGTTAAGTGCTCCTGGGTTCCATCCTTGATACCACAATAAATGAATAAATAAATAAATAAATAAATAAATAAATAAACAAACAAACAAATAAATAAAACAATCAGGAAAGAGACTATTGGAGAAGAGGAAGAAAACATAGGTGTGAATGATTATCAGGAAAGAAATCGAGGATATGAGGCAATCAGTGGATGAAACAGCCCAGAGTTCACAGAGGAGAGCAACACAATGCCTCCCAGCCTGGCTGAGCTTAAGGAGATGCTGGATGCCTCAGTCATCCAGTCATCCAGACTTCAGGAGAATGAGTGGGCAGAAGACAAATGACCTGGAAGTGATCAACAGGTAGAACTGAGAACTCTAGTGCACATGAGAAGCTTGACGTGAAGGGAAAAAGAAGGCTGTCTCCTCTCGAGGTCCTGGGAGTAAAGTGAGACTGGAGAGCCAGGTGGGGGGCCCTCCTCAAGGAGATGGGGAGGATGGAATTATTCACCTTGGATAGCAGTTTCTCCACCACTGCCGAGGAGGAGTGAGGGGTCTTGGAGTGGAATAAGAGGAGGAGCTGGTGGGATGCCACGTTATACAGCCTCTCTTGTCAATGGAAAGAGCATAACTGCCTGTGTAGGTGGCCTTCAGCAGAGCACACTTCCAGACCAAGGTAAGGAAGGTAAAATGTTGGCTTTCCTCCCACCTCTATCTTTTATATATTATTCACTATAAATTAACTGGACAAGGGAGGTAAAAATGAGTACTTCTTTACATTTAAAGAATCAAAACTTTTGGGTATAGGCCAAGGAATGGGATAGCAGGGTCAAATGGTGGATCCATTCCAAGTTTTCTAAGGAATCTCCACACTGCTTTCCAGAGTGGCTGCACCAACTTGCACTCCCACCAGCAATGTATGAGTGTACCCTTTTCCCCACATCCTCGCCAACACCTGTTGTTGCCTGTGTTCTTGATAAAAGACATTCTAATTGGGGTAAGATGAAATCTTAAGGTGGTTTTGATTTGCATTTCTCTTATAACGAGTGATGTTGAACATTTTTTCATAAATCTGTTGATTGCTTGTAGATCTTCCTCTGTAAAGTGTCTGTTCATTTCCTTAGCCCATTTGTTGATTGGGTTATTAGTGTTCTTG
>JAJEJO010004905.1:33490-65432 GCA_020662805.1 Glaucomys volans | reverse complement strand
GGATGAGATGAAATCTTAAGGTGGTTTTGATTTGCATTTCTCTTATAACGAGTGATGTTGAACATTTTTTCATAAATCTGTTGATTGCTTGTAGATCTTCCTCTGTAAAGTGTCTGTTCATTTCCTTGGCCCATTTATTGATTGGGTTATTGGTGTTTGTGGTGTAAAGATTTTTGAGTACTTGGTAGATTCTGGAGATTAGTGCTCTGTCCGAAGTGTGTGTGGCAAAGATTTTCTCCCACTCTGAAGGCTCTCTCTTCACATTGCTGATTGTTTCCTTTGCTGAGAAAAAGCTTTTTAGTTTGACTCTATCCCAATCATTGATTCGTGCTTTTATTTCTTGCGCTTTGGGAGTCATGTTAAGGAAATCTGGTCCTAGGCCAACATGATGAAGATTTGGACCTATTTTCTCTTCTATTAGGTGCAGAGTCTCTGGTCTGATTTCTAGGTACTTGATCCACTTTGAGTTGCTACAGTGATACAGCCACATCAATGTTCATAGCTGCTCAATTCACAATAGCTAGATTATGGAATCAACCTAGATGCCCTTCAGTAGATGAATGGATAAAGAAACTGTGGTATATATACACAATGGAATATTACTCAGCCATAAAGAAGAATAAAATTATGGCATTTGTAGGTAAATGGATGATGCTAAGTGAGATCAGCCAATCCCAAAAATCCAAAAGCCGAATGGTCTCTCTGATAAATGAATGATGATGCATAATGCTGGGGGGAAGGGTGGCAAGAATGGAGGAAGGATAGATAGCATAGAGGGAGGGGAGAGGTGGGGGCGGGGTGGGGGGTAAGAATAATAACAGAATGTGTGACAGATACCATTGCCCTGTGTACATGCATGAATGCACAGATGGTGTGACTATACTTTGTGTACAGCCAGTGAAACAATAGCTGTACTCCATTTGTGTTCAATGAATCAATAAGTAAATTTAAAAAAATAAATTAATTAATTAAAAAATAAATAAATAAATAAAAATAAAGAATCAGAACTCAAGTTTAAAGAACCTTCTACCCATTTTGTAGATTGTTTGTGGGTGACTCACTCTTTGATCTGTCTCTGCATGTGACATTTAAAATTATAAATCTGAATTTAATTTTCTCAAGTATTTTCTTATTTACAGTTTTTCAGACTCTGAGATATTTCTGACTCCTATTCATGCTCTTTTTAATGAATTAAATGAAGTAGCATCAAACTATTTGATGATTTCCCAACTCTCTTTTTTTGTGGGAGGGGGTACCTGAGAGTGAACTCAGGGACACTTGACCACTGAGCCACACCCCCAGTCCTATTTTCAATTGTATTTAGAGACAGGATCTCTCTGATTTGCTTAGCACCTTGCTATTGCTGAGGCTGGTTTTGAACTCTGGATCCTCCTGTCTCAGCCTCCCGAGCTCCTGGGATTATAGCTGTGCACCACCATGCCCGGCAAAGATCTCGCATCTTTTATTGATTAAAAGTCAGAGACTTGAATAATGGGCAAGCCCGACACTGCCTCACTGCCACCCTGCCCATATATCCCTGAGCTCACATGCTAACACTTCCCCCCTGTGGTATGCTGGGGACTCTGGACCAAGCTTGAAAGCCATTGTGAGCCTCTCATTCAAACTCAGCATTTTGCATGATCCTGTTAGAGCCTGAAGTCAGTCATGATGTATTTACCCAAGAGAAATAAACAAATGTCAAAACCATGACTTTTTTCTTTTCCAGAGTTAATTTGCCCAGACAACACTCCTTCTGACCTTCAAAACTTGCATTTCTTTTCTTTCTACAATGCTCATCCCCAGAAATTCACAAGACTTACCACCACACTGTTTGGTGTTACTCAAAGGCCACTTCCTCTGTCCAGCCTTCTGGGTCTATAATCACGATGTCCTTATGCTCTTTAGACCCACCCCCATCAAACACAGTCAGTCCAGATTCCATTTCTCTGCTTTACCTTTATCCATCTCTATAGTGAATATCATCACATAATACATTCTCATAAACCATAGTACATTTATAATTAATAAGCAATATGCATTTCATTTTATTGCTTCCTCCTACCCTCCAAAAGTTTATTTCCCCTCTTTTCTCCAAAAGTGAATTTAAGATTTTAGAAGAATCAATTCAAGAATTGTTTTTTGATTGAACAAAGTAAAATTCTACTGACACATTTAAGTATATTCAATTTTTGCCAATTCCCCTTTTTATAAAATATTTCCTGAGAACAGCAAGTTCCTACTGTACTTTTGTCTTTTTTTGTTTGCATTTTGCATTGAAGTCAGAAAAAGCATGAGGATAGTTTATGTATTAGAGAAGACCAAAGGCTCTTAATTCATTCGATATTTTATAACTGAAATCAATGTTTAAGAGGAGATAAATGTAGAAATGTTTATTTAATTACTGTAGAAATCACAGTCTCTGGCTCCTTGTCATTGGAGTGCTTGAAGTGTCATTAACAGCACAGGGAATAAAGCCAGTGTGATGTGACTGGTTTGTTGGTGCATTTCTCCTGTGAACGATGTGTATGTTCACGGCGATCAGTTTGCAGTGCTATCTTGCAAGTATCCCACAAATGAATTTATAGCAGGTGGTTATTGTCATGAATCCATATAAGATGATTTCCTCAGAGAACTCTCTCAGTTGTGAACACACAAATACATATTTAAAATACGCTTCTTTACTTTCATCCATTTCCCTGAATTGTGTTATTTTTTCTTCCCACAATCATGAATCATAAACTAAAATTCACTTGATGGCAATCTTCAGCTTGCTTCAGTGATAATGAATTGAATCAATTCTGTTCCATATTTGAATCAATTTTTGATACTGCACCATAAGAAGAGAAAAGTCTGTGCATAACTGGATTATCTTATAAAATCTGGGAATGTCAACATAAATAAATAAATAGAACAAGGATTAAAATATGAAAGCAGCAAATAGGCAGAGCAAACATGAACAGAGAAAAGGAAACAGAGGAAGGAAAACAGCAGTGAGGAGGTGGAGAAGCTAATTCAATGCCATTCTAAAACTTTCAAGGAGTCAATTGGATTGCCCCATAATTTATATTGTATTTACAGCATCCATAGATAAAAATGAATTGAACTACATTAGTCCGCAAGTGACTGGCCTTGGAGTGATCTATTAATTAAACATGAAAATAATTTTTTTCATTCTACTTTCAAGTCTATCAGCTTTGGTCCCATTCATCCTGCCTGTATTGCACAAAGCTGCGGTAGCTCCCTTAAAAGTGCACACACGCTCAAAGTCACATGCCCGATTTCCTAGATTTTGACCTCCATTGCTTTTTTACGGCCCTTTAGCAATAGCACTGATGGCATTTCGCAATCGGTTCCAGTCCACTTTCACAATGTCATTTCTTTCTTCTCTCACATGTTCGGCTCTTTCTTTTGGCCACATCCACACCTCTTACATAGTCTCCCCACCGTTTCCAAAGCACGATGTACTTTTGCTTCATCCCATAGTGATGCGGCCACTTCTTCCTGGAATTTTAGTTCATGCTCTATGCTTAGCACAAAAATTCTTCAGCAAACTTGGATCATATTTCTGTTTTGAAGATTTTCCTCAGTCTGACTCTCCCGAGAGGTGAACCACCCTCTTGCAGCTTCCTTGGGACTTTTCCATTACTTATAAACAGGGGATTTCATAACACACATTATGGTGAAGATTGTTGATATGTGTCCCTCAGTTTCTGGAATTTTATTCCTTGCAATTGAGAGCCTAAATTCTTTATTATTTTTTGTGTCATGTGAAAGGTGTTTGGCACCTTGGGTTTTTTTTTATATAAATCTATTGTTTATTACAGAATTTAAAAATTAAGCACATTGAGAACAGAAAAGCATTCTGAAAATGTTTTTCTCCCAGGATTCCTGTTCCATGATCATTCAGTCAAACACTACTCTAGGTACTCGGAAGGAATTTTGCAGATGGAATTAGGCTACTAGCCAGCTGGATTGCCTGGTTGAAGCAAATGATAAAGCAAAATGTCAACTAAAGATATGTGGTAGATGGGGAAGACACAGTGGGATTTTCAACCTTACTTTAAGAAATTAGACTGTCTAAATGGGGAAGAGGTTAAATGCAATCTGGTTACTGAAATTTTTTACTCAATATTTATTTTTCTTACTGACATTGCAGAAACTACAATATGCACAATATGAAATTTATTTTTATTTTAAATTTCCTTCAAATTCCATATTATTTCTGTTCTTTCCCCCAAAATCATACCCATATTTTTAGTCCATAGTGTGCTGTCAGTGAACTAATACAATGATGAAGTAAATTCTCTGTAAAAGATGATTTTTTTTATTTTTATTTTTATTTTTTATTTAATTTATTTTGATTCATTGTGCACAAATGGAGTACAAGTGCTGTTTCTCTGGTTGTACACAAAGAAGAGTAGCACCATTTGTGTAATCATACATGTACATATGGTAATGACGTTTGTCTCATTTTGTTATTTTTTCTTTCCCCCACCCCATCACCATCCCTCTTTTTCCTCTATGCAATCCATCCTTCTCCCATTCTTGCCTCCCTCCCACCCCACATTATGTATCATCATCCACTTATCACAGAGATTATTCCATCTTTGCCTTTTTGGGATTGGCTTATCTCACTTAGCATGATATTCTCCAAGTCCAACCATTTACCTGCAAATGCCATAATTTTATTCTTCTTTATGGCTGAGTAATATTCATATATATATATGTATATATATATACATATATATATATATCACAGTTTCTTCATCCATTCATCTATTGAAGGGAATCTAGGTTGGTTCCACAATCTAGCTATTGTGAATTAAGTAGCTACGAACATTGATGTGGCTGCATCACTGTAGAATGCTGATTTTAAATCCTTTGGGTATAGGCCAAGGAGTGGGATAGCTGAGTCAAATGGTGGTTCCATTCCGAGTTTTCTAAGGAATCTCCATACCGCTTTCCAGAGTGGCTGCACTAATTTGCAAACCTACCAGCAATGGATGAGCGTACCTTTTTCCCTACATCCTCACCAACACTTATTATTGCTTGTATTCTTGATAATAGACATTCTAATTGGGGTGAGATGAAATCTCAGGGTAGTTTTGATTTGCATTTCTCTTATAACTAGGGATGTTGAACACTTTTTTTATAAATCTGTTGATTGCTTGTAGATCTTCTTCTGTGAAGTGTCTGCTCATTTCCTTCACCCATTTATTGATTGAATTATTTATATTCTTGGTGTAAAGTTTTTTGAGTTCCTTGTAGATTCTGGAGATTAGATGGTATTTTAAAGCAATTCAAAGGTCCTTTTAATATTTACCTTTCTAATAATAACACTTTCTAGACAATTGTGTCTTAATTTTTTGTTTTCTCTCTCTTTGTTTTGGATGGAGCAGACAAGATCAAGGTGAGATTTAGAGTATAATGAATAAATCTTTTAAATTAAAAATTTTAAATTAAATTTTTTATCTTTTTTAAAGGTAAAGGATGCTGTGTTGGGGTGAAGACCACGTATATTTCAGAAATGGGGTTAGGACAGAGCTCAGTGACAGAGTGATCACCTACTGTGCATGAATCCCTGGGTTCGAAACTCAAAATTGAAGGAAAAAAGAATCAGAAAAAAATGTGTCTAAGGACATCCAACTGTTTTGAGAAATTATTTTCCGGACTCGTTTTCCTTATTTACCTGTGACAAAGTACTGACCCAAAGGAACCTGCTCATAGGGTTTTCTCCTAAGTGAGGATGCCCTCACACCTTTGTCACCAGAGCTCGGAGATTTGCTCTTTGTACTACTAGAGGATGTGTCAGAGGAGGGACCGATGATTGTGAAAAAGTAAAGAGGAAAACAAATTACGTATTTATTCAAATTTTCCCCTCTCCTGCCTTGGCAAAGAGATGGGGCGTTTTATTAAAAAAGTGAAGCAGAGGTGGAATCTTGCTTTAGACTCTCATTTTATATTGTTGGTAGGAACCATTGTGCAGAGAGACTCACCGACACAGCTAATCCGGCCAGGTGAGATGATGGAGAGGCATGAACAGGTGAGGACAGGCCCTGGCTCCAGGCGTATCTCAGGGCCATCTGGCCTGGGCATAGAGTTCAGCAAGGTTATTCTCAGCATGTTTGAATCACGCTCTCCCTCACCCTGGCTGGGTGAATGTAGGAGATGACCGACTTTAGGTTCTGAAGAGGAAAGTTCTTGATGAACAGTTGAGTCTTCCAGAGGGTAAACTAATAATTCTCAATAGGGTTGCTTGGTCCCAAAAGAAGGACTGAGTTTAACAGCAACAAATGCTACTTAGGCATGGAGAGTGAGACATTGCCTTGGAAGCCAGAGGGAGTCAGAAAGAGAGTGCATGCAGTCCCACAACTTCCACCTAATCAGAGACCTCACGCTTCCACCTGCTCAGACACAGCTCTGGAATTGCTGGGATGAGGGAGGGAGGGCAGAAGTGTCTGAGACTGAAGGTTCTTTTAGCATGCTTCTTTATAAAGAAGAAAGAATGGGTTCAAATTTCTCAATTTGACTGAGATTGAAATCAGTCTGAATTAAGTTATATGAAAGTGAACTTTTTTCTTCATTGCTGACTAGCACAGAGAGGATTAAAAGGACCAGATTAGTTATAGGCCACTCAAAGGCATGACATGCACTTTGCACATCCAAAGGTTGATGCAAACTGACACGTACTACTCTGTCACATACATGTTTGGAAAACTCCTATCTCCCTTGAACTTGAGATTGTTTTAGGGTTAGGTTGTACTTTCCTACGTTCAGCTGTGGCTTTTGTCCAGTGTATGTTTTATAGATAGGAGAACTAGTATTTTCAGTAACATTGATAGCACCTTGTGTCCATATAATTCTTTGAGATACAGTTGCTTTGACATCCATTATCCTCCTCGATTCTGTAAAAGCTCCGGGAAAGTAGGCAACATACAAATTCTCCTATAGCACAGATTGGCACAAATTACCCACATCTCGCAGAAGGAGAGCACCTCTGGGCTGCAGAAGCAAATGCCTCCTAGGGTTAGTTATAAAGAAAGTACTAACATGACCAAACAATGCAGAACATGTATTTGCCACACCTTCTCATGTTTTATACTGCCTGTTTCTTTTAGTCTGGTTAAAGCAAGATATGCATGCTCATTTTTCGAAGAGGCCATCTCAGGGTTAGTCACAGTCTCAGGACAAAAATGCTTGGCTCAGACATTTTTCTAAAGCATCCCACACTTAATTGTATTCAAATGAATTGGAATTTTAAAAATTTGAAAATTAAAAAAATAATTACATAAATTTCTTTGTAATGCATAATTTCTGGTCCAGGGCAATTTCTGGATCAGTTGCAATTAATCTCTTGGCAGCCACTTATCACTTAGCTCCTGGAAGATTCTTCAAGTTTAGACATACTTTCATACACTAAGCATTTATTTTATTTGGTAATTTGATACTCTTTATTTTCAGTTCTGCTGAATTGAACTTTTACTAAGATTCCTCAACTTCTCCAATTCATTTTGATATAACCGCAAACCACTACATTTCCTTCAGTGAAGACAATGTCACATATATTTTCTCTTCTATACTGTAACCACATCAGCATTGTGAGTGATTTATATGTTCATTAGGCATATTACACTCAATATTCTCTACCCTTTTAGGAATTATTATTTCCCTTCTTCAGTGATCAGATCCATGAGGCTGAAAAATTCATATCCTCAGACTTTCCTTACTCTAAATAAATTCAGACAATATAAAGGAATTGCTTTAGGGCAGAACAAAAATTAAGGAACCCTGGCAATTCCTTTGTTTAAGCTTGCTGTGCCCAGTGCCCCAGCGCTGGAACACTCCAGGAGAGTCAGTCAACCAACTCCCTCCCTTATTCTCATATGCCATGTTCTCATATACCAGATTTCCCTCCTTGCCTCCATGCTTAGATTCCATCATTTACTGTTCAAACAGTCTTTAAACAACAACTTCATCTTCATTTTATGTATTTTAAGTCAGATCAACCTGGACAATAGCCAAATCTGTGAACTTGGTGACTGAACAAATTTAGAGGATTTCAGGTAAATCAATCAACATTATTACGATGCAGACCACCAAAAAGGCCCAAGACCGCCCACTGTCCTTCGGTGTTGTAATCTCTGTTTCCCATTCAGAGCTCATTTCCATTTTCAACCAAATGTTTCAGTATTTACCTTTCCTACCTCTCCTTTATTCTCAGCAATTACCTTTTCTATTCTGTATTGCAGCAAGAATAAGATTCAAACATAAATGTGTACCTGGAATTTCTGCCCTTACCTTTGATACCAAGGTAAATGTTTTCCTTTTTATGTATCTTCTTGGAATGACTATTTATGCAAATATATCAATTTTCTTCTTCAATTCTTTTTTCTTTTAAATTTTTTAAATTTATTCTAATTAATTGTACATGATGGTAGAATGCATTTATATATGTTGATAGACTGTACATAAACGAAGTGTAATTTCTCATTTTTCTGATTGTACATATTGTAGGATCACATCAGTCATTTAGTCATGTGTATATGAGGAAATAATGTCTGTTTCACTCCACTCTCCTTCCTACCCCCATACCCTTTCCCCTCCCTTCACTCCTCTCTACCTAATACAAAGCAATTCTGTTCTTCTCTAGAGCCATTCTCCAAAACTTAATGTGAACTAGCATCTGCATATCAGAGAAAACATTCAGTCTTTGATTTTTTGGGTATGACTTATTTCACTTAGCATGATATTCTCCAACTCCATCCATTTACCAGCAAATGCCATAGTATCATTTTTCTTTAGAGGTGAGTAGTATACCATCGTATATATTCCACATTTTCTTTATCCATTCATATGTTGAAGGGCACCTAGGTTGTTTCCATAGTTTAGCTATTGTGAGTTGAGCTGCTATAAATATGGATGTGGCTGTGTCACTGTGGTATGCTGAGTTTAAGACCTTTGGGTATAAGCCAAGGAGTGGGATAGCTGGGTCAAGTAGTAGTTCCATTCCAAGTTTTCTAAGGAATCTCCACACTGCTTTCCATAATGGTTGCACAAATTCACAATCCCACCAGCAATATCTGAGCATACCTTTTCCCCCACATCCTCCCCAACATTTATTATTGCTGGTATTCTTGATAATTGCAATTCTGATTGGAGTGAGACGAATTCTTCGAGTAATTTATATTTGTATTTGTCGAATTGCTAGAGATGTTGAGCACATTTTCCATGCATTTGTTGATTGATTGTGTATCTTCTGTGAAATGTCTCTTCAGTTCCTTAACCCATTTATTGATTGGGCTATTTGGTTTTTTGTTGTTTTTTTTTTTTTTTTTTTGTTGGTGTTAAGTTTTTTGAGTTCTTTGTGTATCCTAGAGATTAAAGCTTTATCAGAGGTGCATGTGGTAAAGGTTTTCTCCTAGTCTGTAGGTTCTGTCTTCATGTGATTGTTGTATGTTTTTCTTCTTTTTTGCTGAGAAAAGCTTTTTAGTTTGAATTCATCCCATTTATTGATTCTTTTGTTTTTTAGTGGTTTCCTCAATATCTTTATTTTTTATTTTTATTTTTTATTTTTACAGACAGCATTTTGATTCATTGTCTTGATCTAACTTTTTTGCTTTAGGGGTCTTGTTAAGGGAGTCAGGTCCTAGGCCAACGTGGTAAAGATTTGGGTCTACTTTTTCTTCTAGTAGTCGCAAGGTCTCTGTTCTAGTGCTGAAGTCTTTGATCTCCTTAGAGTTGAGTTTTGTGCAGGGCGAGATATAAGGTTTTAATTTCATTTTGTTACATGTGGCTCTCCATTTAATCCATATTTATAAATCATATTTTGTTCTAATCATTACTTCATCCAACCTGCTCTCATCCTCCTTCCACTGTCACTGAACCTGAACCATGCCTGCGTTACAGCCCTCTTCTTGTATGATTCCTAACAGCATCTGCCACTGCAACCCTGCCCACCTCTTATACCTTTAGTGTCCCTTAGCCAGGGTGCTATCCTACACACAGAGTTCTCCTTCTCACAGGGCCACCCTACCAGACTCTCTGGCTTCTCATAATTTCTGTTATCCACTGTTTGATATTGTGCGTTTGTTATTGTCTTTAGAGTCCTTATCCACAAAATATTATTTCCAAATGTGAAAGTGCATGTCACCTGTTCTGATTAGTTTTCTGAGATACAAGCAGTTTTATCAATTTATTTACAATTCACATGCATTTGGATGAGCTGGATTAAATTGAAAATTTGCATTACGTAACATACGGCATATTCTTCCCTGCTATATAAGCAAGCCTCTCCAAGATTCATATGTTGAGGCAAAATCCTCAGTGTGATGGTATTTGTTAGTGGGGATTTTGAAAGATAATTAGATTATGAAGGTAGAACCACCTTGGATGTGGTTAGTGCCCTAATAAGAGAGAGACAAGAAACTTGCTTCCTTTATCTCTGCTCTCCTTGAGTTTAGGAATTATGAAAGCAGGAATTATGAATAGAAGTGTATTAAATCTCTAGATCGGTCAGGATGGGGTGGGTATCCCAACAATCTTACGTGTTTAGATCCAAGTTCATAGTATATTTCTTCACTTAGTTTGTATTTTTTTTAAATTCACTAAAAATTAAGTGGTTCGCAATGTATTTTATTTTTTTGAAAATTTTATTTCTATGTATTTTGAGTTTTTTGATGCTATTGAAATAGAACTATTTTTATTTTAATAAACTTTTCTAATAGCTTGCTCCTAATATATACAGATACAGTTCATTTCTGTATATTAGTTTGTATCTATTGACCTAGCTTCATATGGTTGCTACTCATAGTTTCATCAATTCTTTCATATTCCTCTGTATACACTGATTTTTATCTCTAAGGAGAAGTAGTTTTCCTTCTTTCTTTTAAAACTTCATGCTTTTTTCTTTTTTCATTGCTTCATTACAAAGGCCATGATCTCAAATATATTCCACCTGGATGTGGCAAGAATGGTCACATTTGTATTCTATCTATGGATAAGTCTCAATTGGGGTACATGTACCTGTAGGTCTGGTTTTGACTGTTGACCAAGTTGAAGTCACTGAGATTGGTGATATGCAGTTAAATTTCAAGATCCTGCAGGCAACAACACCAGGACCAGTTTAATTTTTTTGATGGTTTTCACCTGACATCAGTGGACTGGACAGACAGACAGGCCTGACCGAGTAATCAGATGGTGACACAGAGAATGCTCACGAGCTAAGATCACCAAGCAGACCTTGGTGGTTCAACCTGAAGACAGCTTTCCATGTCTAAGTTCAAACATGGCGGGCCCAGGGAGCTCATTCCTGGGTTTTCCTGGATCCACATGCTGCCTATATTCTCATTTCCTTGCTGCACCATGTGTTCATCCTTGGAAAGTCTTAAGTGAGCATGTTCTTTGGAGTCTCCTGAGTGCTTTAGATTAACCAAATTTCAGAAATCATTGTTCTATCTTATGGGGACAGCAATTTTCACCATTAAGCATGATGCTAATTGTCATTACTTTTATTTACACATGAACTCTTCATCAAGTTTAGTAATTTTTCTTACAATTTTAGCATTATGATTGGACTTAAAAATTGGCATACTTTGAAGTGATCACACAGATTTTCTCATTTACTCAATTTATATGATGGACAACATTATCTTACTTTTCACAGGTAAATTGAACTTTTATTATTGGGATAAATATTGTCATATAATACTATTTTCTATATGGCTTACTTAAATTTCCTATTATCTTATAAAGGATGTTTGCATCTGTGTTTATGAGGGAAATTAGCCTGAAACTTGATTTTTCAACTTACTGTTTGCTTGCTTGTTTTCCCTATTTTTAGCAGGTTTTGTTTTGATGATTATATTAGTCATATAAAACAAGTTTTTCTGGTTTCTGAAAGCCTTCGTGAAAGTTTGCTGCTATTTCTCTCTTAATGTTTTATGGAGTAGAACACTGACACCCTTTGAGCTTGATGTTTCTTAAAAGATGTTTCTAGATAATTATTTGATTTTTAAAGGAATATGGGGCTAGTCATTTTCTACAATTCATCCTTTATCATTGTGGTAAGTTTTACTCTTTCAAGGAATATGTGCATTTCATATAAAACAAATTATCTAATTTTTGTTAAAAGTTGAGCATAATCTTCTCTTATATGCTTAATGTCTATCTGATCTTTGATAAGAGACACACCCTTTTTATTTCTATTTTTGGCAATATGTTCCTTCTTCTTTCTTTATTGGTCTATTCAGAGATTATAAGTTTTATCAATTTCCTCCCAAACTCAATTTTAACTTTGTTATTTTCTTCCTTGACATTATGTCACATTGATTTTTGCTATTCCTATTTTTTCTTATGCTAATTTTGGGAAAAGTTTTTCTTGCATTTCTAACTCCTCAAATATTTTGAGGTCTCTAGGGATTTCACATATTTCTTGTTTAGTTTTATAGTAATTTCAAACTACATTTTTTATTTTAAATTTTGTTTTAAATAAACCCATAATATTTATTATTCTTTCTTTTCATATTTTAATTTGTAATTTCTTACAATAATTTCTTGTAATATATTTTTAATACATATTCTTCATTTTTAAGTGTTGTTTACTTTTAAAATATTTGAGTATCACCTAGATACTTTATTGATATTGATTTTTAAAAACATTTATTTTGGTCAATATTATGTAATACTATATAAGTTAGCTTAGGCTATTACTACAAAATGCCATAAACCAGGTGTTTAAGAATAAATATTTAATTTCTTATAGTACTGGAGGCTGGGAATTCCAGGACCAAAGTACTGGCAGACTTGTTAGCTGGTGAGGGATCTTTTCCTGTTCCACTGGCCTTAATCTCCTTACCATGTTGGGGAAAGGACATAAGATCTCCAAGGACAATTATAAGGGTACCCATCCCATTCCTGAGGACACCCCCTCCAGGGCTTCAGATAAACCTCACTGCATCTCCAAGACCTCACCTTCTAATGCCCTCACATTGAGGCAATGTTTCAACATGGGTGTTTCTGAGTGGATGGTCACAAGAATTCAATCCATAATAAACACTCTGTGTGAAATCATGATTTTAACTGTATCAAGACCTTTTTTTATAGCCCAGAATGTAATCTGTTTTGATAAATATACCATGCACATTTTAAAGTTAATGTATTTTCTGCATTATTTGGTTTAGTGTTCTGTAAGTATCGATCAAGTCAAGATAGTTGATGATGCTGTTGATACCATATGTAATTCCACTGAGCTTTGCCCCCCGCCTTGATTCCATCAATTTTGCTTCTAGTTTTAGAAGTCTTATTATTAGGTGCACATACTGGTGATTTTTAATGTCACTTGAATAATTTTCCCCAATATATTTACGATGTATTCCCCTTTATCTCTTTAGTATCCTATTTCTGAAAACCCATTTTTTTCTGAAGTTAGCATAGCCACTCCCTCCCCTTTATGCCTAGACAGTTTGCATTGCACCACAAAGGGGTAGAAGATACACGAAGTATCTGCCCCTTAGTGGAAAACTCTTCCCTTATGTGTGGACAGAACCTTCACTTTCTTCTTACCTGTGTAATGTGATAAAAATGACATACCGAGAATGATCGCATGCCCATGATTTATGTGTGTCTCCCACAGCTTGCTAGTGTCTCTGCTTCACCCTCTCCCAGGTTTGAAGGAGCAGGCCGCCATGGATCCTACTTCTGTCAGCAAGGACACACTGGCAACCATGTGGCTAAGCAGACTCCTCCCTACCAGAGCCTCCCCATGACAGCTTGTTCCTGGGTGACATCGTGCATAAATGCAGCATTTTGAAACAGAATATGCAATGAAGCTGTGCCTGAACCTCTGAACCACAAACCTGGGGATACTAAATGTGTTGTTTAAGAGTAGGATTTTGTTTCACAGCCACAGAAAATGAATGCGGTCTTTTTTCTGTCCAGGTACATGCAACCTATCTGTGTCTACCTATTTTTAATATCTCTTTTGTAGATGACACTGAGTTGACAGTTCCTTTGGTATCCTGTGGAGCAGTCCCTCCAAAAGGAACCCCAGGCACATCCTCCTTCTCACTTACCCAGCTTCCATTCCAGAACCCCTGTTCTAAGGCTTCAGTGATGGGGAAAGAGAGGGGTAGAAGAGGAGTTGGTCATTAACTGCTCCTGTTTGGAAATCTGAGTAGTCTATTGACCAGAAAGGGGCACAGGGTTCCAACCTTCAAAGGAGAAAGGCAAGAAATTGTAGGGAACACAGAGAATATATGCAAATACCATTTTGTTATACAATGCTTAATAGAGAACTACTGGAAATGGTAGTGGGCGTATGAATATTATAAATTTTGTTAAGTATATTGCTGGAATGCCCAGTTAATATGATTTAACAATAGCAAACAAACAACTGTAATTATTGGAAATAAAGGAATAAAAACATCCATAAAGTGCTAAAAAGTAAAATGTTCACATGAAAGGAAAGTAGAAAAATCAATCACATTGCAGTCATTATTTGCTCAAAACTATTTCCTATTTTACCATAATCATGTGTGTGTGTGTGTGTGTGTGTGAGAGAGAGAGAGAGAGAGAGAAAGAGAGATACATGGTATATATGAAAAATAAATACACACAACATATAAAAACATGCATATCTAGTCCTTTATATACAAATATAATTAATATATACTAATATATGCTTGTATATGATTTATTAAATACATAATTTGTTTTACTTTTTATATTGCTAATCATATCTTTTGAATGACCATTTTTACATATTATTCATTTTGTGTTTTCATTTTCAAACCTCAAATTTTGGAGTTTCCCAAGCCTCAGACACAGACTCTGTTCCTTCTCTCTATGTGAGGTTTCCAGGTGATCTAACTCTGACTCCTGGCTTTAATGGCCATCTTTTGAAAAAGTAGTTTCAAAACTTGCATATCTTCTATGCTGGAAACTCTTAGGACTCCCTCTTGATATTACTACTCAGAGTTTCACCTGATTATTCCGGTATGACCTTTTTTGTAAACTCACACTGTTAAGTAACTCTGGACTCTTAGAACATGAAGACTTCCATTTCAGTGGAGTATCAAATTGTGTCATTCTTAAATGTGATTCTTGATCTCTATTTTTCTTTGTCATCTAGATCTGAAATTGCTAAGGCATCATAAATGTAGCTAGATATTACTTGTTCTTTTACATAAAACATCTTCTGTTTTTCCCTAATTTTGTACCAGATTCTACTGTGTTTTGAAACCTGGTGTTGCTGGTTAGAATAATTGTGGTGTGTGTGTGTGTGTGTGTGTGTGTGTGTGTGTGTATTGGCTGATAATAGCAGCTGTTAGCAGTTGATATTTTGGATGAAAATTATAAATATGTGCTATGGATGTCATCTAAATCTTATCCAAGCTTGCTTTATCTTTTCCCGTCATGGCTTTCTTTAATAAATCAGAGTGATGGATTGAATATTATGTCAGAATGAAGTGAATCACTTGGCTAGCTTTTCCCTAGAAAATGAGGTTGTAGAACTGGCAATATGTTGCAGATTCCTGGACCCAGAAAGCAAGGCAAGTTTTTGCAGTAGCTTTGGAGGATATCCTGCAACACATTTCCGATAGAATTTTTCATTGACTTCTTCCCTCTCTGGATTATTGAGGGGTTCTGAATTTTCCTCACATTTCTGCTGTGGTTATCTTCTAGGAATCAGTTTTTCATGAGAAATCCTTACATTTCTGGTTATAAAAGGATTATAATAAGCAGTGACAATAGGTATAACTGATCTGTGACTGACTATTGTTTATCTGGAAACATCAGGGCTTCTCTCTTCATAAGCATGGCTGGCTATGTATAAAATTAGTGAATTGTTCATATCACAGTTTTACAAGTGAGAGGGCTCTACTCAGCATGCCCTTACCATGTATCTTATAGTCAGTGCTATGCAAGTATTAGATGACACTGTGGAAATATGTGGTTTCATTAGGCAATTAATTATAGAATAAAAGGAGTAGAAAATTATATTCAAGTAAAATCTGCTCTATGTTCATTATTTAAATAGTTCAACTTGACAGCATTTTCAAAGGAGGTAAGATAAGTTATTGTAGACTCAGCTTTGCTAATGAGAAAGACACTTTGAAAAGAACACATTTAAAACATTTTTGATTCCATGTAACAAAAATATAGTAAAAGTTTACTGGCATAACTACAAGACATTATGCTCTTTTTTGATCTGCTTTATTTTTTATTTTTTTTAATTTTTGTTCTAATTAGTTATATGTGATAGTAGCATGCATTTATACATTTTGAAAAAAAATCATTGACTCCACTCTGTCCATTGTAAACTTCTATAAAATGGATATCACTTAGGAGAATATAATATTGAAAATATGAGGCTTTAATCAAAAAGTAAATCAAACAATTTTTCTCATATAATTACACTCCCAGTATGAGAAGAGCTGGAAAATTTTGCAAATTCTTTCATCTTCTCCATATACATATAAACAGCATTTGTGAATTTTATTACACAATTGATAAGAAATTGACAGTGATGATCAGTCAGGTCAGGTCTTTGCTTGGAACAGGCAGGAGCCCAGTGTCAGCATAGGCTGCACATCTTAGGGTAGAAGGTATTTAGACGTGGGCAATTAAAAAGGAAACATAAACTAAACACCAATACATATACAAATATATATATTTATATATATATTAGTTTGAAATACTCACATTATCATCAATATCATTATCTTTCCAAAATCACTGGGCTCGTAATTCATATAAAGAATGATACAATTGCTTTTAAAATTTCCAGAGTTCCTGTGGCCTGGTTTTGTGACTGGATCCACAGAAGGAAATTGGTGAACAAGTAGCAAGAATTATGAAGACTTGGAAATGACTGTGTAAAAAGTAGAGGCTGGGATTCAGCTGACACTCATGTTCCAATCCTTTATACTTTTGCTTAATGTCTTTGCTTCCCTGCTCCTCAGAGTCTCTAGTACTGGATTGACATGTATGATATCCATGCCAGGTAATTTTTTTCAGGTTTCTCCCCCTTAATATTCTGATTCAAAAGAAATTTTGCAATATAATTGTAACCAGGATAGTAATTAGCAGCTGTGATAAGGGGTATAGTTTACCTTACATCATCATATCTTAAAATGTCTAGGTTTAAGGCATAGCTTTTAGTGTTTGGACACTATCAGAGGATATAACTGAAAATGGTACATTTCAGAAAGTGATGCTGGGCATGCTCCATTCAGCACTGCAGGAGTCACAAAAGAACATTATACTTTTAGAGTATTAATAATTGAGATGTTGAAGTTTACACATGGGGAGAAAAACTGGAACAGCAGATATAGAGATAATTTACTAGCAATTTGACACAAGGCCGGATAAATCAAAGACTTTTGTAGATCGGGTACATTTATACTTATAATTGATTTAGTGTGGGAAATAAATTACAGAAAGCAGTTTTAAAGTATTCATAGTAATATTTCAAGTATGGATGCACAGATTTGGTCTATGTCTTTTTGAAACGCTCTCTTTTCCAAGTGCAGTAATTGTGAAAAAGGGTAGTATAAATATTAATGAAATGCAGATGATTCACATACGGAACTTTTAGTTTCATGAGGAAGCATGATAAGAACTTGAAAAACATGATAGGATTATGAAATGCTATCAAGATTTTGAGAGATGAGATGGAGTGCTCATGTGCCTTTGGGTTGACGAGTTTACTAGCAGTTGACTTGAATGCCTTAGGGATTCAGGGGCATACAATGGTTGGTTTTTGGCCTCCAAGAGCAAACTTGTTGCACAGAAAATTTACAGATAATGGAATAACCCAAATGAAATGGAATAACCCAAAATCTACAGATAATGGAATAACCCAGTGTCTAGTTAAGTGAAAGTTTCTAAAAAGTTAATAGAGAACTTATTGGTGGTCACACTTGGGGGCCATCAGTGATGTTAACACTGAAACTTCCTATCATAAGTTAGGAAGGAAGAGTTAAGATGTGTAATAGAAATGCTTATGTAGTGCTAATTGCAAAGTTTCACGAGCGACAATCTATTAAATTAACTTTCTTCTAAGTTTGTTTGGCTTTAACTTTCAAGTGCTAGATTTATCATTTACGTTGGTGTATGGTGTGAGGATACAGATTCCAAGTTTAATTTTATTGCATTTGGCTGTTCAATTGTTACAGAATGTTTGTTGAGAAGACTTCCCCTTTTTTTGGACTACTTTTGAACCTTTGTCAAATATCTAGGAATCAAGTAAGTCTGACTCTGGATCTATATCTGTATTCTCTGATTGGTTCTATTGATCCATTTTTTAATCCTTATGCCAAGACTGTAGTTTCTCGATTAGTATTGATTTATAGTAGTTCTCAAAGTCAGGAACTTTAGCTATCCAATTGGGTCTTTTTAAAGGTTGTTTTGGAAATTTTATTTCCTTTGAATTTTCATAAACATTTTAGAGACAATTGGCCAAATTCTGCAAAAATAAAATCTGCTGTCTTTTTTAATTGGAATTGTGCCAATCCTGTAAAATACTTTGGAGAGAAATTATAGTTTGCAGCACTGAATATTTCCAAAACATGAGCATAATACACACCTCCACTAACTAGGTCATCATTATTTTTCAGAAACAGTATTTTGTAGTTTCGGTTGTAGATGTCCCATGCATTACTTATTAAGTGTATTATGATATGACAAATTATTTGATGTTATTACAGTTCATGCACACCCTCCTTTGTGTCCTTCACACTGATTCTGGACTTTGGCCAAAGAGCCAGAAGCAAACATGATGTGTGCAGGGGCTTGGAAAGTCTCCTGCTGCTCTTGGATCTTGCCGTGTTGTGAAACTGACATGAGTAGTCTGTCGCATGATCAGTGACACATGGTCACTCCTTTTGCCCTGGATGACAGCCAGCTACCCCCTGACACATGAGTAAAGTCATCCTGGGCCAACCAGCATGAGAGCTGGCCTGCAAACTCACTATAGATGAGATGAAACAAGTTGGGATCACCCAAGCCCAACTCAAGTCACCAAAGTTGGCCATAGGAATTGTGAGCTAAATAAATCACTATTATATAACCCATTGTCTTTTGGAAAAGCTGATTATATGTCAAAGCCAACACCAAACACGTACACATGTATATGATTTTCTGTTTTATTTCCTGCCAGTCTTTCATTTTATATTTTCCTGACATGAAAGCCTTTGAGAGACCAAATGATGGAATCAAAGAAAAAACATAAAAGAGTCAAGAATGAGAAATTTTTGCTCTTTGTTATATGATGTTCTTTCTATATGTGCAGTGTTACACTTCTCAGATGTTTGTTTCTCACATGAAAGATTTAAAGTATACCTCTTCAAAAATCAAATTGATAAATATGTAGGATACCCTCTTGAATATCTGAGTACCCGAAGTTTTTTTTGTCCCCTAGGAAATCATTTCAGTGTATTATTGATGAACCTGTTCTCCACATTTTATTACAAAGCCTCAACATAGGAAATGGTAGTTAGAATCAGAGGTGAAAATTTTATTTAAGGTGACGCAAGATTTGAAATTCATGGGGATTGCACTGTCCCTCTGCTGGCTACCTCATCCCCTCTCTCCTTCATGGCATCGTGCCGGAGATTATTTCTGAATGGAGAAGAGGCAGAGGACAGGTACCTCTGGAGTAGATCAACCAGGAAGCCACTGCAATAGTCCCGGTGGGACAGAGATGATGTAATAGCCTAGGAGAGATCTGTTCATGGGGAAGAGAGGGCAGATTCAAATAGATTCAAATATATCCAAGGGTGTAATGGCTAGCAATTAGTTCTGGAAGATGAGAGAATTGAGCTGTCCAGAATGACCCATGGGGCATTTCTATATGCCCTGCTACCAACAGTATGGGAAGAATTCCTCACAAAGGCCAGTAGCCCCACCTTCTGGAGTCATGCTTACCCTCAGTATGAAGCTGTGAGATTCCCAGAGCCCGTGAGTGGAGATGAGTCCATGTACCTTTCACATGCCACACAACCTCCCCTTCACTGACAAGGAAGACTCTGTCTGGAGGCACCAAGGAAACTTCTCAGCAACATCCTGTCTGTTAATAAGCACAGGTAGATGCCTATTAACCTGTTAGGCATGTGACATCACATGGAACCTGAGAAATGTCACTTGGACAGCTGAAGACAGTCTCTTCACACTTGTCTCTTACTCCTGCCATTCCAGTAGGGCACTGGTCCCATACACACTTCAGTGCTGGGATGGTGATGCTCTGCCTGCCTTATCCCAACAATGGCCTATTTATTGTTCCAGGAAATATGCTTTAAATTTCTTAATATGAAGATCAGTTATGATCTCCTTATTTTGTCTTTGACTTCAGGTCACTTCCTGGCTGCTCTCCACCGTTCACTGAGGAGTTCACTCCTCAGCTGGCATGCTTCCGCCATCTTCCCGTGGCACATCTGAGGACACAGACCACAAGTCTCAACCTCTTGGACTTTTCTGGGAAAAGCAAAATGAAACCAAAAAAATGTCTCATCTTCCTTGACAAAGTAAAAGTAGAACTTCTCCTTCTGCTTGGTTGTGTGAAAACTCTCATTTTTTCAAAAGTCCTTACTTTCAATGTGTGGGTGGATTCAAATGGCTCAGTTGCAAGGAGAGTTCAAAAACAATTATCTTTCCTTCCTAAGGTAGTTGAACATACAGAGTGTCGAAAAGTCAGGCCTGAGTGCACGACTACATCAGTGGATAGACTCAGGCAGAATGCTATCTTCTCAAGTTTTAGTGTGTATGTGCAGAATTTCTATTTTGGTCCCTAAAATTATACATAATAAAAAATAGGTCACTATCCTTCAAGATCTCTTAGCTATTTGCTTGGTCCTTTCTTGCTGTCTTTAAATGCTCCTCAAGTCACCTGTAAAATGAAGCCCACTCTTGCATTTATCTCTGCATCTTGAAGTTATTCATTCCCACTCTTTTGGGGATGGGGCTCTTTTAGGTCCATCAGTCTTGCTCATTGCCCAAGCCTCCTCACCTTCTCCTCACTTAGCCATTCCCACATTGTGTCAAATAACCTTTTTCTTTTTTTTTCACCTGCATTTTGAAAAGGTGATTTGCATTGAGTCAATGGATACCTGACACTTGAGTGTAACTTTGAAATGACCATTACTTGACCCTCTCTTCCCTTCTTTCCTATAAATCTCACCTCTACTCACTACTTACGAGTTTTCTACTTTCTTCCTCCCTCCCCTTCTTTCCTTTCCCTCCCCTTTCTCTCTCATTTTATGTGTTGCTTAAATTAGTGGATGAGACCATCTTTTCAAATATCTATCCATTACTCCAGACTAGCATATTCAAGAGTTCTATGGCCATCTTTTCTGCTTAAGACATCTTAATACATTTTTTGCTCATACATCTTATTATATTACTTATACTTGTCTCAGAGAATGAAACAATTTACTTCTATAGTATCTCAGACTCAGCACCTGTAAGCAATCCTAAATCTGTACCATTCCCTCATGCTAGTTGGAATAAGGTCTCTGGAATAATGCTACAGTTAGAATAAGGTGTCTCCCAGGACTCTGTATGTTCAAGTTTCATCTCCACTGTGAAGTACTGAGTGAGTAAAAACATAATCTGCCTATGGCATTTAGAGATTGGGCTTTTGGGAAGTGATTTAAATTAAATAAAGTAATTAGGGTATAGACCTCAGGGTTTAATTCTTGTGGGTTTATAAGAAAGAGAGAGTCATGATAAACAAATTACACATCTGTTTTTTCTGCCACCTAAAAGTCCATCCCCTGATGTGAAGCCTTCAAATTTCAAAACCATGAACTAATTGCAAAACCATGAACCTCTTTTCTTCATAAAGTAAGCCTACCTCAGTTATTTTATTATAGACTTTTAAAACTGACTAATATACCTCATGACCCATAACTGATAATTTAATGAGTCCTTTTAAATAGAGTTCCAGTGAATGTCTAACATTGACTCCTTAAACAGGGAGGAATTCTATATCCTTCCCAGAAATTGGAATATTATGATAAATTATGATTGTTCCTGACAATAGAATGACCAAGAAGTAAAAATAAATCAGATATAAGTGTTAATTTAAATTATATTTGTATGGATTGAGTCATCATAATGATTTTGTTCTATAACATCTGAAAATACAATTAGAAATATAAAAGGTTGTTATTATATTTCAGTTTGTATATTACTATATTTCTTTTTCATACAGATACTTTCATAAGTAAAACATGTCTGTTTCTCTGTCATGAGGCAGCATGTTTCAACAATCTCTGCCCTCTTAACAACAGGAAATACTCTTTCTACTCTTAGTACCCTTAAGCAAACCTATTATCCATATTGAGAAAGCAGCCAGTTAGCATTCCTTTTTCTTATTTCTTGTAATTCTTTGAGTTGGTATATATTGTATTTTACCTAGAGGCATTTTCTTTCTTGACGTTTTTTGTAATTACAAGCTGAAAACCGTAACATCACCCAAAGAAGGGAAATGTCACTCCTGCGGCTCTGTCTTGAACTAGCTTGATGGGCGATTTTCATTCTGACACAGATGTCATGTGGAATTAGCAAAATGGCCTCAAGTGTCTTACTTTATTGTTTTATTAGAGTCATCTGAAACTAGCTAGACATCTTAAACAAGTATTAGCAATTAACTTATCATCTCTGAGATAGTATATTCTTTGATAATTATATATTAATGGTGACATTGGCAAAAGCTTTTGCTATTTCCCAAGTCGCATTTCTAGACACTTTCTTTGCAATTGAATTGAAATATTACATTTGCCAAAAAATTTAATTAACATATGAAGAAGTCTGCAATCCATTATTCAAAAAGAACAGTTTTTCTAACCACAAATAAGCAAATGTTAGTCTTTAGAGATTCTTCTAATCACTACACAATTTGGTGCCTATCCTGTAGGTGATAATGTGATGTCAATTCATTTAAATTTTCAGGTTCTGCTGAAAATTTCTAACTGCTATTTTATAAATGTCGAAAATTTGTCCAGTAAATAAGAGAGAGTAACTGTCTTGATGACTTGGGGATGGTTGTTAATTTTAAATGTGATGCTTGAGCTGTAAGAAAATGAATGAGAAATTAGTCTGCTTACTAATTCAGTAATTTTGAACTTTACAGATTCAATAGTATGAAAACTTTAAAAAATAGGCACAGAGGTGTGTTTCAATAGCACTCTGAATATTTTTATCCCATTTATAGAAAAATTACCTGACTCTTACTTATAAGAAATAATAATAAGAATGATTTAAAATAAAATAGACTGTGCTAGTTATTACTAACATAGAAAATACAAAATCATAGGGAAGGAAATGGAAATAATTAATCATATAATTCTGTGAAAAACTGCTATGACTATGTTTATGAAATTCCATATTTGAGGAAGTTGTGTATAGTTTCATACAATTTCTCAGACTGCAAAAGGCAATTGGAGCTAATAGAAACCAGCCATTAAGAGTAGACAGCCCTTCTCTGCCATAGGACATATTGGTTAAATATTTTTAAATCTTGCATTTATGCATTATTTTTTTCTATTATAGAGAAGTGCAAAAGTGGATTTAAAAGAGTCAAACCACTGTCCCAGAACTTAGTATGCACCTATGAATTTTGGAGACAAAGACGCCTGCTTTCATGGAGTTTGTATTCTAGAGGAAAAACAGAGAATGAATTACAGGTATGATAAAGGATAGACTTGCCTAGTTTGTGGGAAGATGTGGGTGCCGTGCTGGAGAAGCACATAGGCAGAGAGAGAATGGGGGCAATGGGATCCGTAAGTGGCAGTGGACTGAAAACTGGAAGGAAGGGGATGTCATCCATCCAGATACTTAACCTACATTTCTAAAATGGAAAACAAGAAGATAGAACTGCTTCTATGTCAGGAAATCAGCTCCTGCCCCTGAAAGACAAGGAAGCAGGCTGTGGACCACCCAGTCCTCCTGCCACAAGGCTGCCAGCTGGGAGGTGAAGACTGTCAGCTCAGGAGAGTGGCTAAGGTTCTCCATGGACCTGGCCTGGAGGCTGCTTTCCTCCTGCCTCTGGCCTCCCTCCCTTCCTTTCCTCCCTTCTTCCCTTCTGTCCGTCCTTCCTTCTTTATTGAACAGTTTTCTCTGAGCATAACACTGCCATCTTGGGCAGAGGGTATTTGAAATACAAGGAAGGGACAGAATAAGAGCTGTCGGCAGGATGGGTTCTGGGGGAGCTTGAGGGCAAAACAGAAGACAGTATAAAAATGAGAGCAAAGCAAAGACTGCTCAGGTTAGACACTGAGACGACTATGCAGTTCTGTCCTTCTATCAGAAGCATGTGTGTGTGTGTGTTTGTGTGTGTGTGTGTGAGTGTGTGAGAGACTAGAGGAGAGGTTGTGTCTTCTCAGAGTGTAACTTTGTGCAGGATCAATCAGATCAATACATTGAATGAATATTTTTAGAATAATTTTGAAGGTGTGCAAGCAGAAAACATGTTCTCCTAGTTTAAAATGGTAAGTGAATTATAAACATTTCAAAATAATTCAGCAAAAGTCTTAAGAATGAAAGTAATGGGAATCAAGCCAGAGTAGGATTCCCTTTTGTAAAAAGTTAATTTAAAAGAGTTTAAAAGGAAATTCAAGAAAATCACTTGATGAATTTAAAGCAGAAGGTCTTCATAATAGGAAAGCAAACTGAAGAATTCTAAGACAAGAACTTTAAGAGAGGGAAAGGAAGGGAGGAGGGAGGAAGGGAAGCAGGAGCAGAGGAAGAAGGGAAGGAGAAAAGCAGGACCGAGAAGCCACCAAAACCTAAGAACCTTGGCCACTTCCTGAGCAGAATGACTCGGTCTCACGGCTGCCCCCTCCTGGCCGGAGGGCTGGGCGGTCCACAGCCTTGCCTTCCAGGAGAGGAGCTGATTTATCTGACACAAAAGAGAGTCTCATCTGAGAATTGGAGACTAAGGATCTTTCGTTGCCGTAGAAGACTGGAATCCTCAGTCTCAATATGTTAAAATAAATAACCATGTCAACAAAAAGAAATGCAGGAAAACCCTTTCTCTGGGGAGACAGGAAGCCCATCTCCTCTCCCTTGATTGCAATGTCAGCATGCCCACTTTCTCTGGGTTTTCTCTTTCTTCTTTTTCACTGTTACACACTATTGAAAATTACATTAATTTGTTGTGTTACAGTGGAAATATTTTAGCTAGGTTTAAGTCTTGATTTATGCTTTTCATTATACAGTGCTACCTGGAACCGTCTCGTTAAGTGCTGAGTCCGTATGCTGATCCATATGGAGTATTCCAAACCATAGCTACACCTTTTAACCCTCAAGGAAATGGATAAAAAGAGTGGAGCATCATGCCAGGAATCTCAGAAATGTATTTATTTATTCAACATGTTTTAGACTTTAGGTATGTGTGTCAGGTAGCAATGTATTAAAATCAAGGGATTCCTGGATTTTATCATTTACATTTTTGGTAAAAGTTTTCCATTTTAGGTAATGAGTTAAGACAGTTATAACTTTCAATTTCAGTCTTAATCCAAATTACCAATGCCCACTGCATTATTTTGCTAGTATTGTCATAAGGCACCACACCTGTGTAGCCAACAATTTACCTCTGGAGGCTGTAAATCCCACTTCAAGGTGACATCCTTCCTTCAGGACTCCCTCCTGCCTCTTCCTAGTAGCTGAGGTTGCAGACAATCTTTTGAGTCTCCAGGCTTGTGACTTCCAATCTACTCCATTCTTGTCACATGACTTCTTGCCTCTCTGTCTCCCTGATGACGATTTCCCTCTGCTCCTTGTGAGGCCGCAGTGACTGGACTGAGGAAGCACTCTAATCCAGTGTAATCCCACTTTAACTAACAGCCTCCAGAAGGACCATTCTTCCAAGTGAGTCACATTCTGAGGTTCTGGGTAGGGATGGTCCTGGGAAGGACACCGGTCAACCTGGTGCACCCCAAAGTTCATGAGAAATGGAGATAAAGATATGTCTCAAAAATATGTTCCCAACTTTGAGATGTTTGATTTTGAGGAGAGGGGGAGTCCCTGCCACCACCATAGAACCTTGATGACACTCTTTCCTGTTCCCTGAGAAAAAGGGGGACCTGGGGGACTGATGTGGATGAGGACAGGAGCCCTGGGGCAGCTTTCCTCTGGTCCAGCCTGTCCAATAGCAGACATTGATGGGTCAGTTTGTGTCTGTACTTAAGTCTGATTTCTGCAGAACATATCAGTTGATAGTTGTCCATGAATAAGTCTCAGGAAAATCTATTCTAGCTGAAAATAATATGACCATTTTTATTAATACATGATAATTATACTTTAAAGTGGGTTCATTGTGGCATATTCATATATGCAGCTAACATAATCTGTCCCACTTCATTTCCCTTGTTTTTTCTTTCCCTCTCCTTCTCTCTCCCCATCTCTCCTTCTCTAATGGTCTTCCTTCTATTTATTTAGTTATTATTATTATTATTATGTAATAATAATAATATTATTACTTAATATTAATAATATGATTCATTGTACACAAATGGGGTACAGCTGTTGTTTCTCTGGTTATACACAAAGTAGAGTCACACCATTTGTGTAATCATACATGTACATAGGGTAATGATGTTTGTCTCATTCTGTTATTTTTCCTTTCCCCACCCTGTCTCCACCCCTCTTTTTCTCTATGCAATCCATCCTTCCTCCATTCTTGCCTCCCTCCCACCCTGTATTATGTATCATCATCCACTTATCAGAGAGATCATTCGGCTTTTGGTTTTTTGGGATTGCCTTATCTCACTTAGCATGATATTGTCCAGCTGCATCCATTTACTTGCAAATGTCATAATTGTATTCTTCTTTATGGCTGAATAATATTCCATTGTGTGTATATATACCACAGTTTCTTTTTCCATTCATCTATTGAAGGGCACAGAGGTTGGTTCTACAATCTAGCCATTGTGAATTGAGTAGCTATGAACATTGATGTGGCTGCATCACTGTAGTATGCTGATTTTAAGTCTTTGGGTATAGGCCAAGGAGAGGGATAGCTGGGTCAAATGGGGTACATTCCAAGTTCTCTAAGGAATCTCCACACTCCTTTCCAGTGTGGCTACACTAAATTGCAACCCCACCAGCAATGTATGAGTGTACCTTTTTCCTCACATCCTCACCAATACCTGTTGTTGCTTGTATTCAGGATGATAGGCATTCTAATTGGGTTAGATGAAATCTTAGGGTAGTTTGGTCTTGCATTTCTTTTATTACTAGAGATGTTGAACATGTTTTCATATACCTGTTTATTGCTTGTAGATCTTCTTCTGTGAAGTGTCTGCTCATTTCCTTAGGCCATTTATTGATTGGGTTATTTATATTCTTGGGGTAAAGTTTTTTGAGTTCTTTATGGATTCTGGTGATTAGTGCTCTATCTGAAGTGTGTGTGGCAAAGATTTTCTCCCACTCTGTAGGCCCTCTCTTCACATTGCTGATTGTTTCCTTTGCTGAGAAAGAGCTTTTTAGTTTGAATCTATCTCAAATATTGATTCCTACTTTTATTTCTTGTGATTTGGGAGTCATGTTTAGGAAATCTGGTCCTAAACCAACATGATGAAGATTTGGACCTACTTTTTCTTCTATTATGTGCAGGGTCTCTGGTCTAATTCCTAAGTCCTTGATCCATTTTGAGTTGAGTTTTGTGCAGGGTGAGAGATATAGGTTTAGTTTCAATTTGCTGCATATGGATTTCCAGTTTTTGCCAGCACCATTTGTCGAAGAGGCATCTTTTCTCCATTGTATGTTTTTGGCACCTTTGTCTAGTTTGAGAAAACTGTATTTATGAAGGTTTGTCTCTGTGTCCTCTATTCTGTACCATTGATCTACCTGTCTGTTTTGGTACCAGTTCCAACCTGTTTTTGTTACTATTGCTCTGTAGTATATTTGAAGGTCTGGTATTGTGATACCACCTGCTTCACTCTTCCTGCTAAGGACTGCCTAAACTATTCTGGGTCTCTTATTCCTCCAAATGGATTTCATGATTCCTTGCTCTATTTCTGAGGTATGTCATTGGGATTTTAATTGGAATTGCATCAAATTTGTATAGCGCTTTTGGTAGTATGGCCATTTTGACAATATTAATTCTGCCTATCCAAGAACATGGGAGAGCTTTCCATCTTCTAAGGTTTCCTTCAATTCCTTTCTTGAGTGTTCTGTAGTTTTCATTGTAGAGGTCTTTCACTTCTTTCGTTAGATTGATTCCAGAGTATTTTTTTTTTGAGACTATTGGGAATGGAGTGGTTTTCCTAATTTCTTTTTCAGAGGATTCATCACTTATGAATAAAAATGCATTAGATTTATGAGCATTGACTTTATATCCTGCTACTTTCCTGAATTCATATATTAGTTCTAGAAGTTTTCTAGTGGAGCTTTTTGGATCCTCTAAATATAGAGTCATATCATCTGCAAATAGTGACATTTTAAGTTCCTCTTTTCCTTTTCATATCCCTTAAATTTCTTTGGTCTGTCTAATTGCTCTGGCTAGTGTTTCAAGGATGATGTTGAATAGAAGTGGTGAAAGAGGGCATCTCTGCCTTGTTCCAGTTTTTATATGGAATGATTTCTGGTATTCTCCATTTAGAATGATGTTGACCATGGGCTTAGCATAGATAGCCTTTACAATATTGAGGTATGATACTACTATCCCTATTTTTCTAGTGCTTTGAGCATGAAAGGGTTCTGTATTTTATTGAATGCTTTCTCACCATCTATTGAAATAATCACATGATTTTTGTTTTTGCTGTGCTGGGGATTGAACTCAGGGCCTTGTGCTTGCAAGGCAGGCACTCTACCAACTGAGCTATATCCCCAGCCCCTAATCACATGATTTTTAACTTTAAGTCTATTGATGTGATGAGTTACGTTTATTGATTTCTGGATGTTGAACCAACCTTGCATCCCTGGGATGAAACGCACTTGATCATGGTGCACTATATTCTTATTTTGTATTTGTATGCAGTTTGCTAAAAAATTTTGTTAAGAATTTTTGCATCTATGTTCATTAGGGATATTGGTCTGAGATTTTCTTTCCTTAATGTGTCTTTGTCTGATTTTAGTATAAGGTTGATAATTGGCTTCATAGAATGAGTTTGAAAGGGTTTCCTCCTCCTCTATTTCATGGAATATGTTGAGGAGTATTGGATGAGCTCTTCTTTGAAGGTCTTGTAGAATTTGGCTGAGAGTCCATCTGTTCCTGCAATTTTTTTTTTGTAGGCTTTCAATGACTTCTTCTATTTCATTGCTGGAAATTGGTGATTTTAATTTTGACTGTCCTCCAGATTCAGTTTGGGTGATTCCTATGTCTCTAGAAGTCTGTTGATGATGTCTTCGAAATTTTCTATTTTGTTGGAGTATAAATTTTCAAAATAGCTTCTAACTAACTATGTTTTGTATTTCAATACTGTCTATTGTGATATTTCCTTTTTCATCACGAATTGTATTAATTTGAGTTTTCTCTCTCCTTCTCGTTGTTAGTGTGGCTAAGGGTTTATCAACTTTGTTCATTTTTTCAAAGAACCAACTTTTTGTTTTGTCAATTTTTTGAATTGTTTCTTTTGTTTCAATTTCATTGATTTCTGCTCAGATTTTAATCATTTCCTCTCTTCTACTACTTTTGATGATGATCTGTTCTTCTTTTTCTAGGCTTTTGAGCTGTAATGTGAGGTTGTTTATTTGTTCACTTTTCATTCTTTTATTGAATGCGCTCCATGCAATGAATTTTCCTCTTAGCACTGCTTTCATAGTATCCCAGAGATTTTGATATCTCTGTTCTCGTTGACCTCTAAGAATTTTTTTATTTCCCCCCGATGTCTTCTGTTATCCATGCATATTTCAATAGCATATTATTTAATCTCCAGGTGTTGGGGTAGTTTCTATTTTTTATTTTTTCATTGATTTCTAACTTCATTCCATTATGATCTGATAGATTACAACATAGTATCTCTATCTTTTTGTATTTGTTAAGAGTAGCTTTGTAGCATAACATATGGTCTGTTTTAGAAAAGGATCCTTGAGCCGCTGAGAAGAAAGTGTATTGACTTATAGATGGATGGAATATTTTATATGTGTCTGTTCAGTCTAAATTAGTAATTGTGTTAATGAGTTCTATTGTTTCTTTGTTCAATTTTTGGTTGGAAGATCTGTCCAACTGTGAGAGAGGAGTGTTGAAGTCACCTAGTATTATTGTGTTGTGTTCTATTTGGTTTCTGGAATGAGAAGGATTTGTTTGACATACATAGATGCACCATTGTTTGGAGCATAAATATTTATGATTGTTATGTCTTGCTGATTTATGCTTCCCTTAAGCAGTATGAAATGTCCTTCTTTATCCCTTCTAACTAATTTTGACTTGAAGTTCACTTTATCTGATATGAAAACGGAAACCCCTGCTTTTTTACTGGATCCATGTGCATGGTGTGTTTTTTCCCATTCTTTGACCTTTAGTCTGTAGGTATCTTTTTCTGTGAGATGTGTCTGTTGAAGGCAGCATATTGTTGGATCTTTCTTTTTAATCCAATCTGCCAGTCTATGCCTTTTGATTGATGAGTTTAGGCCATTAACATTCAGGGTTATTATTGAGATATGATTTGTATTCCCAGGCATTTTGGCTTATTTTTGGTTTTTAACTTGACTTGGTTTCTCCTTTGATTGGCTTTTCCTTTAAAGTAGTTCTTCCCTTTGCTGACTTACGTTGTTGTTTTTCATTTCTTCCTCATGGAATATTTTGCTGAGAATGTTCTCTAGTGCCAGTTTTCTATTTGTAAATTCTTTTAGCTTTTCTTTCTCATTGAAGGATTTTATTTTGTCATCAGATCTGAAGGTTAGTTTTGCTGGGTATGATTCTTGGTTGGCATTCATTTTCTTTCAGAGCTTGAAATATGTTGTTCCAGGCCCCTCTAGCTTTTAGGGTCTGGGTTGAGAAATCTGCTGATATTCATATTGGTTTCCCCCTGAATATAATCTGTTTTTTTCTCTCATAGTCTTTAAAATTATATCTTTAATTTGTATGTTAGGTACTTTCATTATAATGTGCCTAAATGTGGATCTGTTGTAATTTTGTGCATTTGGTGTCCTGTAAATCTCTTGTATTTGATTTTCCATTTCATTCTTCAGATTTGGGAAATTTTCTGATATTATTTTATTAAATAGATTATTCATTCCTTTGGTTTATATCTCTGTGCCTTCCTCAATCCAAATAATTCTTAAATTTGGTCTTTTCATATTATACCATAATTCTTGTAGGTTCCATTCATGATTTCTTACCAACTTATCTGTTTGGTTAACTTTGTTTTCAAGATTATTTTATCTTCATTGTCTGAGCTTCTGTCTTCCAGGTGATCTAGCCTGTTGGTAATGCTTTTTATTGAGTTTTTAATTTGATTTATTGTTTCCTTCATTTCAAGGATTTCTGTTTGGTTTGTTTTCAGAATCTCTATTTCTTTAGTGAAATGATCTTTTGCTTCCTGCATTTGTTCCCTTAACTCTTGACTGATGTGACTGCATTTGCTCTCTTATCTCATTATTTGCTTTTCTGATAATTTTAATTATGTATATTCTACACTCCTTTTCTGATATATCTTCTTGCATGCTGTCATTGAATTCTGTTGATGTAGCATCTATGTTTGTTTGGGACACTTTCTTCCCCTGTTTTCCCATGTTGTTCATGTATCTTCCCCTCTAGCAGTGCAAATTTGAGGTATTGAAGTTTACCCCCCTATAGACTTATAGTGGCCCTGCAGATTTCCAATACCTCACCTTGAAGTGAGAGATAAATATTAGAAGCACACCATACAAACAATATGCATCCTCAACTCAAATAGTCCATTTTAAGATATTAACCGTATTGTCTTAATAAACAGAGATTATGAGTTTGATTATTATCTATACCTTAGCCAATAGGATGGCAATAAGGACCACAATT
>JAJEJO010004905.1:0-33480 GCA_020662805.1 Glaucomys volans | reverse complement strand
GTAGGGTGTAGGATATAATGTTAATGAGATAAGAAGTGCATCTATAAAGGTACTATGTCATAGAAGTAGTGAAAGTAGAATTAAAAGAAAGTGGTTTTTAGCATAAGAAAAGGGAGAAAGAGTCTCCAAGGAGACAGATTAGAGGAAAATAGAAAGGGTGAGAAAAATATTAATAAAAGAAAAGTAGAAATAATAGTAGGTATAATAGGAATAATCATAATATTATTACTGATAAAAAGTCTACAATAAAACTATACCATACTGTTCAAACCACCTAGTCTAAAGTAGCCTGATGCCTGAGAGGGACTTGATAATGAGGTGTCCCAAGAAGGGTGCAGCTCCTCTAGTTATGGTGGCCTTCCAGTGGGGTGTAATCCCTTCTAGTCGGCAGAGGTGCCCCCACCTGTTGATAGATGGTCAACCACTGCACGGGTGCTAGACCTTGGACTGGAGCAGGGGTGGGCTGTGCTTGGGTCTCTGGTCCAGGCCTCTCCGGCACAGAAGTCTTGTGTGGCTCTGCTGGGCCTGGGTCTCTGGCCCAGGCTTCCCCAGTGTGGAAGCATCGCACAGCTGCACTAGTCTGGGTCTGGTGTCTGTCTCCTATTTAGTTATTATTAATTGGTGCATTATAATTACAAATAGAAGTGGGATTCATTGTTATATATTCATACATACACAGAACATCGTTTTTAAGCTGAACTTATCATTTTTGGTAAATTACATATCTTCTCCCCACATTCATTCCCTTTGTAAGTAGTTTATGGTGATATATGCTTCCAGCACCACATGCAGTATATTTGTTCTGTTTTCTCTCCTTATTTGATGGTTAACACTCAATGTAATTCAAACCATGTGCAGTCTGAAACACATCAGGCATTTATCCATTCCAAATTAATTAAGGATATAGATATGCACATGACACAAATTTCTGGATCTGCAATCATGTTGCCTAACTATGCATTAATTTCCTTTGAATGTGTTTCTAGGTATTAATCCCAGTTATGAATGATAGAAGTGAATGAAAATTCTCCCATATGTGGATTTTTAACCCCTTTGCTGATCTGCAGAAGTTCACCAGACTCTTAGGTAGATTTTCATTTACATGCAAAACAACATGAGCCTCTATTGTGCTTCACGAATCTTTTGCTAATGGTCCATGGATTTATGAATTCTACTTTAACTGGATGAGTCATGCGCATGTGTTCCAGTGGTGGACTCAAGCAGCTACTTACATGGAAGAGGGAGCAGGCAGCAGAGGCATGCCTTGCAAGGTATCTCTGGAATTGTCTCAAGTCTACACAAGAATAATGCCACCAATGGATATTAGTCAAGGGTCTATGCACCTGTTCTTCAAATCCTTGGCACAAAACGGGGGAACCTATGCTGTGAACCAGTCCTCACTGAGTAGGGCCAGTGAATACTCTCAACTAAGCAGGTGGTAAATCCTCTCATTGTATAAAATAGAAACATGGCTCTGTTCTTATAATACACACAGTTATCTATGCCATAATGCAATTTTACCTGCCAAGAAGTTCAAATTTCCTCATAGAATATGGGGCATCTTGTTATTTATTTATTAAAATAATCAAATTTATACATATGTAGGTGCACATTTGTTTATTCATATTTATTAATATAACCTAATTTATGTATACATATAAAAGCATTTGGATGTGTGTAAGTATGTATATGTATGCATATGTGTGTGTTTGTGTGAGAATATGTGTGTATTCATTTATAATTCTTCAAAAGAATTCCAGTCAGCTTACGCCAGTGGAGAACACCATTGGGTATTTGAGGGCAGAAGATGTAACAGAGGACGATGCTCATTTCTCCAGGTCTTTTCCATTCAAGACCACGTGTCTGCCATCTCTTCACTCCTCTTTTAAGGATGCATATGGTTCCTGAGGGGTTCCCCTTCTGGGTCCCAGCTATCCATCTGTTTCTGGAAACTTCCCCCCTTCCTCCCCTTTCCAGCAATACCAGTGGCTACCTTTCTGGCACCTGATTATCCTTCCTTGTTGGTTTCCCTTGTACTTTCTCGCCATTGTTAACAAGTGCCTTCATCTAGCTTTCTTCAATTAGTCTTTGTAAAGTGCCATCTATTTTCATCAAGACCCTGACTAGAATTCTTACATAATCCTTTCTCTTCCAAGGCTCATGTTCTCAGGATCGTGGATTTGGGAGTAGATATAGGCAAATTAATAAGCAAAATCAGTGCATTTGTGTGCATTAATTCTCACCTTCATTGTTTTACTCTTATAAATCTCTAGCTCCTGTGTCCTTCAAGGTCTGGTTCCCTTCCCCTGTGACCTGGAGCTTTGTTTTAAAGGGAATGACAATACCAAGGATAACAAGTCTGTTTTAGTCTTGCAAACGATAGTAGCTTTTGAAAAGCTTTGATTGTTTCCAATATTCTTCTTTACTTTTCCCTTAAACTGAAGTTTTCTGAGGGCAATTATTCTGTACCTCTGTAAGTATATACTTAAAGATTAATAACAATATCACCAGAGAGCTTTCTGAATAATGATTTATAATGTCAGAGAGAACATAACATATGGTGAATGATCAATTTTTCATTTCAGGAAAAAATCCAGATCCTAATGCATGTTGGTAATATCTCCTGCTCCTCAAAGTTCAGGAGAGTAAACCCGCCCAACTGTACCTGCTAAGATTCAGGGAAGGTACTACTCAGAACATGCCAGCTATGATTTTGTGATATAGAGAATTGAAAAAAAAAATCCACCCCCTGTTAAAGAGATGACGGAGACCAAATACAGAGCCCTGGAAGGTTGCTGAATCTCAATTATCTATGCTTCTTATTCCGGCTTGCAGTAAAGTCTAACAGTTCAGAAAGAGCTGAGCAAAAGGACAGCTGTGTGCAGAAGCAGGCCTGTCTCTAAGGGACAGAGCCAGAAGAGGTTTCTCTAAAAGCCATGTGGAACCACTCTGTAGACCATCCTGTTCCCCCGCAAAGAACAGGTGAGGAGAGGGTTCCAGTACCTGTGGGCATTAGGTTCCGTGTTTACACAATCATTCATTCATTAACACCAGGTAAAGCTGTCCTAGTTAGGGCTCCTTCACCCCCACTCTTTGTTTTTAGTTGCTACCCTCAGAGAGATCCTCCCAAGGTGGAAGGGTGATTATTAAAATAAAGAATACAGGGACAGATAGAAAAAATGATAAAAAAAAAAAGACAAGAGCATAAACTCCTTACTACACCTAGTGAATTCCCAGTGGCAAATAAAGAATAATTTTTCATATGCAATTATGAAAAAGTAAATATCAGGTCCAGGACACAATAGATGGAAAGAGTAACCGCTATACTTTTCTGCAGAGAATTTTCACAATATGATGGAAAGTCTCACTTTCAGCAATCACTTTAGATTAATTAATTAATTACATAGTAAGGTAAATACATTTTTACAATAACAGTATGGCATTATGTGATGAGGATGCAGCACATATAAAATAGCACATGTTCTATCATTTTTAATAAGAACAAATAAATTTGCATAGCTATCGATTCATATGTAGAAAGGTAATCCCATGAGGACAAATGTGTTATCCTCTGCTCTGCCTTGATATTTTGACATTTTGAATATATCAGTAAAGCACATACAGATACACAAATATACACACACACATACATAACACAATGATGCTGTTAACATCAGGAAATTATAGATGTTTAAAATATATAAATCATGTAGGCAGTACTTTGAAAATGCAAATTTAGCAGTGCATTCAGTTGTCCTCCCTTACGTATGGGGGATGCATTTCAAGTTTTCCACACATGCCTGAGTCTGTGGATAATACCTCACCCTATACACATATGCCTGCCAAAATCTGATTTATAAATTATGCATAGTAAGAGATGAACAAAAACTGATAATAAAACAGAACAAAAACCACGTCCTTTGATGAAAGCTATTGAAAATTAATGAATCATTTCAAATTTCCATTTAATTTGCAGACCATTGTTCACCACAGGTAATAAAATAGAGAAAAACAAAATAGCAGATGAGGGGGGACTATGACGTCCCCACTGGGAAGTGCTTCATGTTTGGTAGGAGGCCTTCATGGACAGAGTAGCCCAAGAAGTAAATTCACTGGATGAATTAATACATTAAAAATCACTGTTGCCTTTATTCTGAAATGTATGTGAAGCCCAAGAAAGTGAAGTCATTAAATCACTGAAAAGCACATGGAAAGTTCATTGTAATTTTGCAGTATTTTGTGTTGGAAATCTTTTTCAATCATACAACACACTAATAAAAAGAACTACATATTTTATTTTGTAACTTTCCATAAAAGTAAATTATGTATGCTTTAAGAAAGTATGCTATTTATTTAAATTTCAGATAAAAATGAGTCTGGTAAGTAGGTTTAACACTCTTAGAAAATGTTTTTATGTGTATTTATTTATTGGGTTTTACCTGCTGCAAAACACGATGGCTCCATTCCAGTATGGACACGTGCATCTTTGAAATGTAATTGTAATTTAAAGGTCCTTTTTTTTAGTTTTTGTATTTTTCATATTTTATTTGAATACATGGTATGCTTCATGTCTTTGTAGCCTGAGATAATTTGTATAGATTTAGGATGGTTAGATGGATATATGGAAAGATGGATATATGGAATGATGGAAGAAAATCTTTATAACCTCTATGTCTCTGTTAACTATTAATTGAAATTAATGACAATTTCATCTTCAATTTATATTTATCTGATTGAGATCTATTTTCTGAATCCTGAACTAAAAATTGACTGTATATTTAAATTCCTCTGAGCTGCCTACTATGGCTAAATTTCTTCTAATCCTAATACGTTTAATTAAGGAGAATAAAGTAACTTAAAGCATGTATTTTATATATAATTTGAAAACAGCCTGCTAATTTTCCTGGTTATCCATGAGACATGAACATTCTATCACTGACCAATTCTGTGTGTCAGTAACATGCTAAAATATTGAACTAACATCTAAAAAATCATGCTTATTTGTCTTATATTTTTTCCTTTTTAGTATGTTTTCCCAATTCTGGAAATGACATATGATGTATAGACTCTTGAACTTACTGCATTGGTGAATACTATGTTGTAAGATTATTGCTTCATACTTTTAGTCTGTTTTTTTCTCATTGTAGGATTTTCATGTTACTGATGATGATGTCACTGTTTTGGTTACATTTTGTAAATGCAATTAAATTATAAATGCATTTTACTTTTATTGAATTTTTCCTGAGAACTTGAAAATAATAATAAACAAGAAATTCAGATTGGACTGAATCTGTCAGCTTGGCCAAAGTGCCTGAGATGTGAGTTTTGAAGTTAGGCTACTAGCATTTGGAACTTGCTTCATCTCATGTCATTAAGGACATGGGCCTAGTCAGAGGTCTTCTGGTCTTTGGGGACATGACCCAGAGGAAGTTACTTAACCCTTCTGAGCCAGTTTCCTCATCTCTATAATAGGGTTAGTACGACAAGATGAAAACTCATTGAAGATCAAAGGATTCAAAACAGGTAATTTAATCAGAACAAGACCAGACCCATAGCACAGTTTCACAAGAGTTAGAAAAAAATCATATACATTCAGCCATGAAATTCCTCAATACTTCTAGAAGTGGACTATCCCATTGAACCTCTAGAGATCTTAGTTTAGTTTTCACATTAACATGACAAGAGGTAAGAACAAAATATGAATCTAGAAAAAGATCTAGGAATACATTTAACCCAAGAGGCAAGAATGTCTGAATCAAATCTGTAAAGCATTTATGGAAAAAATATTGAAGAATCCTATGTTGATGTATCAGAAGACTCAATACTTTTAAAATATTCATAATAGTGAAAGTGATCTACAGATTCATTGCAATCTTCAGAAGAATGACAATCTTCACAGAACTAGAAAAAATAATTCTAAAACTTCTATGAAACCACACACACACAAACAGACACACACACACACAAATACACAAACTCAAATAGGAAAACTATCGTGAGCAAAAAGAATAAAGAAGTAGGCATTACACTGTCTGACTGCAAATTATATTAACAAGTTGTAGTTTCCCAAACAGCATGGTATTGACAAGAACAGGAGCACATTGACCAATGGAAAAGAAGAGAAAACCTGCAGTGTGCATGTATGGAGGTATCTCATGAGACCTCATAATATGAACAATTAATACAGGCTAATCAAAAATAAAATAGAAATGAATAGAGAGACTAGAAGTAAACCCACACATGTAAAGTCAAATGATTTATATAAAGTCAAAAACATACATAGGAGAAAAGAGAGTCTTTCCAATGAATGGTATCTGGAAATCTGACACCCAACACAGAAGGAAATTATACTCCTGTTTCTCCCAGTTAAAGCAGGGAACTCCAGATGTTTTAAAGACTAACTATGAGTCCCCAAACTATAAACATACAGAAAACAGAAAACACAGAAAGACCTCAGGATATTGGAATGACCACGTTTTGTTTTATCTTTTATCTTTTTTTTAAAGACAAGATTATAAAAGTACAGGACAGAGAAGTACATAAATGGGGTTTTATTAATTTTAAAAAGCTTCTGCTCAGCAAAGGAAACAATCAACAGAGTGAGGAGACAGCCTACAGAATGGGAAAAATATTTGCATACTGTACTTCTGGCAAAGGATTAATATCCAGAATATTTAAAGGACTCAAAAAACTCAACAGCAAACAAATACACACAAAAACTAACAAGAATATCAAGAAATCATGAATTAAAGAAATAGAATTAAATAGACATTTGTTAAAAGAGGGCATAATATGCCCAAAAGGTATGTGAAAAATTGTTCAACATCGCTAATAATCAGGAAAATGCAAATCAAATCTACAGAGATTTCCCTTCAATCCTGTAAGACTGACCATCACGAGAAAGACTAAAGAGAAGTGCTGGTGCTGACAGAGTTACAGAGAAAAAGGAATTCTTGCACATGGTTGGTGGGAATATAAATTAGTACAGACACTATGGAAAACAGTAAAGAGATTCCTAAAATACTAAAAACAGGACTACCATATTATGCAACAATCCCACTCCTGGGTGTGTATCCAAAGGAAATGAAATCACTATGTGGAAGAGACCCCAAAGGCCTGTGTTAAAGGTAATCCTGAGCATGGCATTTTTTGGGAAGGGAGGACACTGTAAAAGATGGGGCCTAGTGAGAGGTCTTCTGGTCTTTGAATATATGCACTGGAAGGGGATAATGAGACCTCAGCCTCTCTTCTTTCTCTTTTGCATTCTGGTCATGAAATGAATGGGCTTCTATGCTACACAGTTCTTCCAAGGTATGCTGCTCACCACAACTCCAAAGTAATGAGGTCAACTCATCATGAACTGAAATCTCTAAAACTTTGAGCCCAAATAAATCTTTCCTCTTTTTAAGTTGATTATCTCAGGTATTTTGTTAGAGTAACAGAAGGTTAACTAACACAAGAGGGATGGGGATAGGTTGATCAATGGGTACTAATTTATTTTTAGATAGGAGTAAGAAATTCTGGCATGGTAATACCCAATAGGGTGAATATAGATAATGATAAAGTTCTTGTGTCAAAATTCTAGAAGAAAGAAGAAACATAACAAATGTTTGAAGTAATGGATAGGTTCAACCTAATTTGAACATAACCCAATGTATACATGCTTGCAAACTTTACATAGTATCCCCCAAATATGCCTAATTTTCATGTTTTTTGTATAAGTCAAATAAATAAATTTAAATTACGATGCAAATAGAGATTTCTGATGAGGGAAGAGTTTCTAGTGACTAAAGTAGCAGGAGAGGAGAGGTTCTTGGGTAAGTGTCTTTCCCAAGCCTGATAGCTGTTATGTTGCATTTACCAAAATCAACCAAGTCTAGACACTGAGACAAGGGGATTGTAACTTAATAGTTCTTAATAGAACATGTTTTATACGGCACATTTTCCTGACAACAATAACTAGGGAAGACAAATGTACTTCCATTCATCTGAAAGGAATGAATGGCAAAGGAATGGAGACAGCATGGAGTCAGGGGCCTGCAGAGGATGGAATTGATGCTGGCTCAGGGGAATGAAACGCAGTGGCTGGCCTGTAGACTGGAGAAAGACAGAAAAGCAGTCAGCAAAGATCAGAAATAGATCACAAACAGCCTTCAAGGACATGCTTTGCATCTCATCTCTCTTATAGGGTTAAATAATTCTAGAGCATTATCAGGATATTAAAAATCACTGTTCATGTGCACTCATGATAAATAGACTGCAGGATGGAGACACTGCAAAATTAAACACCTTTAAATGGGGCCCATTATAAAACGGCAAGGACCAAATCATGAGACGGGGAAGCAAACATTTATTATCTTAGTAAAGTAGGTGGTAAAATTACACATTCCAATACTATGGAAAGAAAAAGTATGCTCATATTTACCTAGTGCCACAGGAAATCAGTGTTCTCTGCAAAGAAACTTCGAAGGATAGAGTAAGGATAGTCATAAATATGATCATTTATTTTGCCTTATTTTCTCTTAGTAGTTGAACTTTGAGTTATTTTATTTGTTTACCATATTGTGGTGCTGGAGATCAAACTCAGGACCTTGCATATGCTAGGCAAGTGCCCTGGGACTGATCTGCAAACCCAGCTTCAATACAATATCTGTGCATTTTACACTAATACATACATATCTATATACACACATACATACATGTATACACATATCTATATGGATATGCATACACACACATACATGTGTATCCATATGTATACACATGTATGTCCCTATACATAGTGATAAATAAGTAGATATATGTCACATGTGTATGTGTATATGTAAATACAGAAAATAATATGCCATATTTTCAGATAATATATAGATATGCCAACTTATATAATGTGTAAACTTAACAATTGCTCTATAATTATGAAGACGTATAATAATTTTAACAGGCATTTTTTAGTGTTTTTATAATTGTATTAAAATGCTATACATGTGAATATTGATTATGGGCATGCATATTGGAAGAAAGCCTACATTTTAATTATGTTTGTGAAAATGAAAGAGGTTGGTGAATATAGAAAATAATAATTTGATCAAATGATCAGAACCATAAAAACAATAAGACATTTTACATTGTATTTTCACTTAAAGCAATAGAAACACTTCTAGTAACTGTTATGTAAAACTGTATTCTAAGTAGCAGAAAGGTAAGCTTGTTAGAAATTTAAACCATATTTTACCACAATTTTATTTATCTTATTTCCAGAACTAGGACAAAGGTTGCTCATAGTTGATACATAATAAATATTTGTGAGAATGAATTAATGAGTTAATGATTGAATTAATAAAGATAAGTGTTGGAAGGAGGTCAGCAGAGTGTAGATGTGGAGATATTAAGTAGGCAGTGCTTGCATCAGGTATGTGTAGTCATGGAAGAGTGAGGGCTTCAGTGTTATTATTCTCATCATGGGAAACTTGAACGGGGAAACTTGAGGGTGTCTTGTGTTCCTCCTATCTCCAGTCCTGATGAATTTGAGATATTGGAGCTTTAATGTGGGATTCCCAGTAGAAAGTTGAAAATTATGCCTTAAAGTTCTGCAAGTGGAGATCTGCACAGATTTGGAAATTAACCAGGTAATCAATTAGCCAGACAGAACTGATGTGTTGAGGAATGGACAACGTGGAGAGAGACTGATCTACAGGAGATATGGACCAGGGAGAGATCTATCATTTGAGACTCACTTTGACATAGCAGAGCCCTGACAGGCTGGAGAAAGCATTGGCTTGGGGGAGATATTTCAAAGTCAGCAGTTGTGGTTCTGACTGTCGAACACCTGGAGGAGTCAGAGCTTCTGCTGGCTAATGGTCCTGACCCTTTGTCCCCTTCCTTGTAAGAGTTTATTGAATAGGTGTAAAGAAGTGGAGACCCTTCATAGTCGGCTACTTCAACAGGGGCACAGAAACTGAGCGGGAAATGAAATAAGGGCAAAGAGTTGAACCTAAACTTGTTTTATGTACAGACTCACAGGGGAGAAAAATCTTCAAACCTGAATCCCTGGGATGGGGAACAGGTGGTAATTGATGAAGAAGGCCCATGGGAAGTGGGAAGGGATTTCCCCAGTAGATAGAAGGAGTTCAATGAAAGTAAATAAATAAATGAATAAATAAATAAAAATTGCCTCCTTGCTGATGAGAGCTTACAACCTCTAACTTTGCTGCCATAAATTTGCTAAATTTATTGGACATATTGAAATACGTGCTCCATTGTTCAGGCTCTGACATAAAACCACACTTTCGGAGCTTGTCAAGGAAAAGGCCAATTATGCCTCAGTATAGGCAAATGTGCTGCGAAGCTGGTCTACAAATAACAGAAGTCAGGAAAAGTGACAGAAAATACAGGGGTGTGAGCCGTGGGGAGGTCCAGGAATACAGGAATGACAACTGATTCGTGTGTCCAGCCACCTACTTAAAACATTTAAATTTAGGCTGGCTTGAGTGTGGTTGTATTTTAGAGTCAGTTGCATTTTATTTCATCATTAAGAATAATTCAGCTTTAATTCTTGGATCTGGGAAGTGTGATGTTGGAGTATCTGAATGCATATTTCTTTCTGGTTCCCCCTCTTTCTGCTCCTCCATCTCTTTCTCCTCTTTGCTTTAAAAGCAGTTAATCACTAGGAGGACATAACCTTATTTTAACAAATTCATTTAACTGGAATAAGGCTATCTAGTGAACGATGTAGTCTTTTCTGAACGAATCAGATTAGACATTTATATTCATTTCATTGTGACATATAATAACCTGATGAGCTGCTGCTGATGATGAAGATTGTTGAAAAGAGTTGTCTAAACTAATTTCCTTACTTTCAGTGATCTAGCTATCTATCTATCGACAACACAAATTGATATGAACTAGTAAGATTTTGTTCTCCCTACTCCTAAAGTAATTCCCAAGTTGCAATGATTCTGTGGGTAGTAGCAACCTAAAGATTTTGTTAATATGTTTTGCATAGATCTGCGAAGACTGGATGAAATAGATGCAGCATTATTGGGTGTTGCTCTCTGGCTCCGCCCTGCTGCCCTGTGTGCACCAAGAAAGGCCCAGTGAGGACCTGCAAGAAGGCATCAGCTACAAGGCAGGAAGCAGCCTCACAAGGAACAGAGCCCTGCTGGACTTTGATCCAAGAATCCCAGATTCAATGACAGTGAGATAATATGTTTTAAGTCAGCTAGCCTGGGGTTAGTATCCTGTGGCTGTCTGATTTGATACAGTGAAACAGGAAGAGTTTTTGATATGGTTTTGTAAACATTGAATTTAAAATTAAATGTAAGAAAATTATTTCTTAAAATCATGACAAAATCATTTAGCAGAAGTAACTGAATCCAGAATAAATTTTGGTTTTTAAAATGAATAATTGAATATGCAAGTATTATAACTTATAATTTTTGAAACAGGTTTGCTTCTAAAGTATTTTCTTGAAATCCATGACAATAAACGAGTAATGAGGATCACTTCAGGCCTTGATGATTTTTCCTCATTGTCATCTCTGACAGAAGCAGCTGAGCAGGACTTGCTTGCCCCTGGAAAATTCTGTATGCCATCCTGGACTGAGGAGTTCCTAACCATAATAAAAGTCCAGCCTTTTTCAACAGGTTCAAATTAATGTTTTCTTTAGATTTTAGTAGTAAAGACATTTTTTAACCGGCATGAACTCCAATGAAATAAATGCACACATCTTAGTAGAAGGTAGGAAAGATGGGATGTAAAGAATAAAATTCTGTCTCATTCTACCATTTTCATACCCCCGTCCCCCTCTCATTTCCCTCTTTGTAATCTAAAATTCCTCATTTCTTCTCTCACCCCCACCCCTCAACCCAATAATATATCATCATCCACTTATCAGGGAAAACATATGGCCTTTGGTTTTGGGGGCTTGGCTTATTTCACTTAGCATGATATTCTCCAATTCCATCCATTTACCTGCAAATGCCATAATATTATTCTTCCTTATGACTGAGTAATATTCCATTGTGTACATGTACCACAGTTTCTTTATCCTTTCATATCTTGAAGGGCATCTAGGTTGGTTCCACAGTCTAGCTTTCAAGAATTGAGCTGCTATCATTACCCTATGTACATGTATGATTACATGAATTGTATGAATGTACATCATGCACAACCATAGAAACGAAAAGTTGTACTCCAGTTGCGTACAATGAATCAAAATGAAGGCTGTAAAAATTGAAAAACTAAAAAATCGAATAAAATTCTAAGACAACTCTTTACATGTTGGCCAAAATAAGTGTTAGGGAACTATTGCTGCCCTTTTGATCTTTCTCATGGTGACCACAGCTGTAATGGTTGGGGCAAGTGCCTGCAGCAAGAGGAGGTGCACAGTGATTGATGCCTTGAGGAGAATGTCAACCAGGAGCCTGTGAAGCAGTCAGTCATGGATTCCATACTTTGGTGAACATGAGTGTGTTCTTGTGTAAACAAGACATTACATTCCACACATTCAATTCAGTATATTGCAGCCTTCATAGGAACATGCTTATCATTTTTGGAATAAATAGGTGACAGTCTCTCTTTTGATCATTCTTCCTTGCTGTTTTCCTAGAAGGTTCAACTTCAGCTTGTGTATCAAACTGTGTATGCCACAACGTCTTCTGGGTTCAGGGCCCTTACATTTCATCACAATGTGTGTTAACCTTCAGCAATTTGTGAGGGGTTTCTCTGAACCCTCTGAAAAAATTTCTACCATGCATCATTTTAGCTCACCTTTTTCTGTAAATGCCATTACTGCAGCCATCCTGTGGAGGATGGCACTGGAGTTTAGAAAGCATCCACAGCTCCCTACCCTCCCCTGTGTCCACTTCCCATTCCCTAATAGTCCCTCTTTGGCTTTCTAGTCATCTATTTTTTTTCTAAATATGAGACAAGACATACTATGCTGGTATTTCTGTGTCTGGATCATGTGTTTAACATGATATTTTTCAGTTCCATCCATTTTCCTGTGAGTTGAGATGATTTCATTCTTCCTAATGGTTAAGTGATATTCCATTGCATATGTATACCATAGTGTCTGCATCCATTTGTGTTTTGATGGGAACCTAGGTTAACTCCATATCTTGGCTATTATGAATAATGCCACAATAAACATAGGCCTGTAGGTATCTCTTTGTGTGCTGGCATCATTTCCTGTAGATAAATATCTAGGAGTGGTGTAGCTGGATCATAGACGAGTTCTGTTTTTAGTTCTGTGAGGAACCTCCATGCTGTTTTCTATGTAACTGTGGTAATTTACAATTCTACAAACACAGAGTATAAGTGTGTTTGTAGAATTGAGCTAAGGAAATCTCTAAGCCAAATGGTGGAGATGCTGGTTGCTTTTTTCTTGTTGTTTATATTTAAAATGTAAGGAGAGAAAGATACTTTGAAGACAGAACATTAATCCAAAATTATCAAATTCTGGTACTTTGCAGATTCAAAGATGTTAAAATCAAGAAAGTATTTTTATAAACTCTAAGGAAAACATGATATTTAGAAAGAAGTTGGTCTAGGGAAACATGATTGTCTTAGTATACAACTTTTACTAAAACTTCAAAATATCAAATGCTCAGAGAATTTAGTCATGGAAATGGCCTTTTAGAGATATTGAAGTTATGTCTCCCAGATCCCTTCCATCCACTGACTGGGCCTCTGGGAAGCGTAATCACTTGTCACTCACTCCTCTCTACAGGAGTCCTGGATAGAAAGGGTTTTCTAGAAGGGATTTGGTGATGTGGCTTTTGTCTAATGCACCAAATCCCTGGAAATATGCAGAAGATCCATTCAGTCTTTAAGAAAATTGTTTCAGCAAATACACTGCCAACTTGCACTGCAAGGAACTTGAGACACGATGAAAAGAGGCTTTGAGACTTTGGGGATTCTTTGAGCAAGAAGAATGATAAAACTAACTTAGCCACAGATACAGCCCACTTCCACAGAAGAAGGAGGATGAGGTAGAAGCAAGAACCCTGGGGAATTATCCTGGGGCTTTGACATTATCCAGGAAACATCAAGCATTTCCCAGGCTCAATTCTGAATCCACCATGGACCAGCGAATCCTTTGTCACATCCCTTTTAATCAGAAACTGCTGCTGCTGTCACCTCCTCAATTCCCCCATTCTTTCTTGTGTCTGGGGGAACAGGGAGGACAGGTAACTCTCTCTGCAGCTTTTCAGACTGATCATTCAAGAAGCAGAGCTACAGAACTTCATCCTTGCACAGATCTGATTTAGAGGATGAAGACCTGGATGTGGAGCACAGTTTAATGGAATGTGAAGGGGGAATGTATTTTTCCTGTGGGAAGGAGACAAATTACTGGGGGCAGAGGGATGGATTCTGAGGCAGAGAGTGTAATAGGGCCCCACCTGTCATCCCCACTTCTTAAATTTCACACCCATCTGATCTCCTTTTGAGGGGTGTCAGAACCTGTGGCTTGCTTCTAACTAACAGTGTGGACAAACAGTGACATGAGACTTCCATGAGACATTGAACCCCTCCACGGCACAGTTTCCTAGTTTCCTGACTGGCAAGAGTCACTGGAATGGTTAAGTAAGCTTTAATATGGGGATTTCAACCTATATACAATTCCCAGACACTCCTTGAACAACATTTTCACATATTATAAGTGTTAACAAGGATCACATGGTATATTAAAGAATGAGATTACTATTGTCTGTTATTTTCATTGACTCTTTCTAGTTATACATAGCATTGGGATTCATTTTTGCAGTTATAAAAGCATGGCATAAAATTTGTCTATTTAGTCCCCAGTACTTCCCCATTCCTTCCCCTCTTCCTTCACCTGCTGCTTCCCTTTACTCTAATGATCTTTCTGCTATTGACTTATAGATTTTCTTTTGTAGATTAGTGTTTTGAGGATGAATATGATGGTGGGATTCACTGCAGCACATTCATATGTGTCCATAGGAAAGTTAGGTTAGATTCATTCCATGGTCTTTCCTTATCCCATCCCTCCTCCCTGCCCTTCAATACCCTCCATCTATTCCTCTGATCTTTCTTCTATTTTATTTTTAAATTTTTTATTATCACCTTAGTTTGGATTAGTTTCTGCATATCAGAGAAAGCATTCAATCTTTGATTTTTTGGGAATGGCTTATTTCAGGTAGCATGATAGTTTCCAGTTCCATCCATTTACTAGCAAATGCCATAATGTCATTCTTCTTTATGTCAATGCAATATTCCATTGTGTATCTATACCACATTTCCTTTACCCATTCATATGTTGAAGGGCACCTAGGTTGGCTCCATAGCTTGGCTCTTGTGAATTGTGCTGGTATAAATGTTGATGTGGCTGCATCACAGTAGGATGCTTATGTTAAATATTTTGGGTACATATCGAGGAGTGGATGGGTGGGTCATACAGTCATTCCATTCCTAGTTTCTCATTATTATATTTAAGCAGTTGATGTGATGTTAGATGAAAACATAGATAAATAATTATTATTAAACAAGAACATGGTAAGTGTCAAGACAAAATATAGCTACATTTAGCAGCAGATTTGTTTCAGCAACAATTGGGAGTACTAAGAAAAAGAATCCAAGATTAGCTGTCATTTTATGTTCCAAACATATATATAAAGCAGAAATTATAATGTGAAGACTTTCTTTAAGAGCACTAAGGATAAGTCTGAGATAGCAGATTAGCACAGATGTTATTTTGTGTAAAAGACAATTGGAAGCACAAAATTTCTTTGGTTTTGGTAGGAGACAATGTTTTTCTCTGAGATCATTCTAATATTAGTTGAGTTAAACTTGAACCAAGCTATTGTGCTCTGTTATGAACGTGAACATAAAGGATGATTGTTGCACTGCTTCGGGTCATTCTTCTTCAACTGTAATGGTGTCTAGCACGCTAAAAGAAAAAAATTACCTCTGATCAATTTGGGGCAATAAGGAAGTACCAGGGAATTAGGAGAGGAAAAAACATACAGAGGCTCATAAACAATGTTAGATTAGTTGGGGCCACATGTTCTTCTGTGAACCAATGGACAGCCTTTGTTAAAGTTATCGGAGGAAGATGGACACTTAGAGTTTGCCATAAAGATACAGGGTTAGGGGATCCGCTCTGTGATGCAGATATACTTCACAATGACAGTGATGATGCTGCTTAAGTTAGTATTTCAAGTCTGCCGTGGGGCATATGCCTGTAATTCCACCTACTCATGGAACTGAGGTAGGAGGTTCACAAGTTTGAAGCCAAATCAGGCAACTTAGTGAGACCACATCTCAAAATAAAAATTAAAAAGGGCTGGGAATATAGTTCCACAGCAGACCACTTGCCTAGCATGAAGGAGGCACTGGGTTTGATACCGAATACCACAAAATAATAGCAATAAAAATGCTACTACAACTAAAATAATAATAGTAGGAAATAGGAAGAAATGAGACTAAACAACATGCATTAATTTACAAAATTGTATTAGGTATAATATTCAAAGAAGACACAGTGCCTTCCCAAAGGAAGATAATTAGCACAAATTATAAAAGGTTCTCTGTTATTAGATGAATCTAGGCTCACCATGTGACTCTATCACTTCCCTAAGGCACTAATTTTTACCTGGAGTACTTTCTGATATTATTAAGGCATGTTCACGGATGTTAGGAAGCTTAGGGAAATTGATTTAAAGTGATTTTTAAAATTTTTATGTGGAATTAGATTCCAGGAGAACTAATTGTACCTGATCTCCTGATGACCTCATGCTACTGTTAACCGCCTTCCATCAACATTATAGAAAACCTGAGGTTGAGATTTTATTTGTTCCCAGTAAGACCCACAGGCAGATGCTACAGGTTATGACTGCAGTGAGGAAACAGCTAACCAGGGAGCCAAATATAATTTAGAAATAATTTTACTTTCCTTATTATCTAATTTCTCAACCAATTCAAGAGAACCACTGACACTTACAACTCAAATTAGTGGAATTATGGAGACCTTTTCAAAAGTTTTAATTTTTCAAAAGGAATGTATTAGTATCTGGCTTTTTCTAAAGTGGATATAATTCCTGGGGATTAATTAGTACCTTGTTTTAATTTGGTATTAGAGAAAGCATCAATAGATCATACCTCAAAATAAGTCAGTTAATAGCATCACCAAAAGATTATACTACGTAAAAGAGAGATTTTCAGGGTTCAAAGGTAAGTATATTACTTCGAAAGGAAATCAACAATGAAAAAAAAATGATGATAAGAGAAAATAACCACAATATAAAAGAAATCTGGGATAACATTAAGAGACATTAATCTAAAAATCATTGGCTTATGAGAAGGCATCAAGATACACACTAAAGGCTGGGCCTGTAGCTCAGGGGTAGAGTGCTTGCCTAGCACACACACTGTGTGAGGCACTGGGTTCAATCCTCAGTGCCACATAAAAATAAATGAATACACAAAATATAGGTATCTTAAAAAGTTACAAGCTAAAAGAGTGCATAATATTCCCAGGGGAATTATATCAGAAAATTTTCCAAAACATAGGAATGAGAAATGCAAATACAAGAGGTATTTAGAACACAAACTAGACAAGAGCAAAAAAGATCCTCAACAACACATTTTAATTAAAAGTCTAATGCACACCCCCCCACCTCCCACACATGGACACTGGAGACTGTGCCCGTCTGCCCCGGACAGACCTCAGCACGTCTGCACTGTGGCTCCCCAGCTTCTTTGGAGGCTGGTGCACACATTTTCAATGACCCCTGAGGGTGTGGCCATCATCACTGGAAGGGGCAGCCTGCTTCCTGAGACACCTAGAGGACACTGGAGGCCCTGTAGCAGGTACTGCACTCGCATCAAGATACTGAGGACTGGGAGGTTTGAGTGGTGGATGACTGTGAACCATCAAATTTCTTTTTCTTTTTTAAAAATTTTTAACTTTTTATTTCTTCTTTTTTTTCTTTCTAACTCTATTTTCCTTCTATTGCCTATTCCCTTGGAGTCTCCTTCTCCCTTTTCTCATGTTACAGAGGAGCTCATTGCAAACCTATTGGCTGTGCTTTAGATAATAATTGACTTCATCCTATTTATTACAAACTGTTAACATCTTCATAGGGGGTTTCTGTTTTAGGGCTGCTTATTGTTTGTACTGCATGCTGTTGATTTTGATCTTCCCCTCAAAGGAAAGATATTGGAATCCTGCAGGGTCACAGTAAGCCTACAGGGGGGATGCTGCAATACCTCAAATCTTCACTGGTAGACAGGAATATACAGAAATAGTATGAAAAGAAAAGAAAAAAAAACAGGGGATAAAAAGTGTCCCTGACAAACTAAGATGCTATTTTGGTAGAATCCAATGACAGCATGGCAGTAGAAATAACAGAAAAAGAGTTTAGAATCTACATGATTAAAATATTGCATGAAGCAAAAGATGAGATAAGAAAGTAAGTGCAGGTAATGCATGATCACTCCAATAAAAAGTTAAAAGAGCAAATGCAGAAAAAAAGAGAGAACTTCAATAGAGATAGAGATTCTGAGAAAAAAGCAAACAGAAATACTTAAAATGAAAGAAACAATAAACCAAATTAAAACTCAATAGAAAACATCACCAACAGAATAGATCTTCTGGAAGACAGAATCTCAGACAATGAAGACCAATTATTTCATCTTGAAAATAAAGTTGACCAAACTGAGAAGATGGCATGAAATCATGAATGGAACCTCCAAGAATTATGGGACAATATAAAGAGACCAAATTTAAGAATTATTGGGATTGAGGAAAGCACAGAGATATAAACAAAGGAATGAAGAATTTTTTCAGTGAAATAATATCAGAAAATTTCCCAAACCTGAAAAATGAGGTGGGAAATCAAATGCAAGGGGCTTACAGAGCACCTAATGCACAAAATTATAACAGATCCACACCTAGAGACATTATAATGAAAATACCTCACATACATATAAAGAGAGGATTTTAAAGACTGTGAGAGAAAAGTGTCAGATTACTTGTAAGGGGAAACCCATACAAATATCAGCAGATTTCTCAGCCCAGAACCTAAAAGCAAGAAGGGCCTGGAACAATATATTTTAAGCTCTGAAAGAACATGATGCCAACCAAAAGTCTTTACACCCAGCAAAACTAAACTTCAGATTTGATGATGAAATAAAATATTTCCATGATAAACTAAAGTTGAAAGAATTTACAAATAGAAAACCTACACTACAGAATATTCTCAGCAAAATATTTCATGAGGAGGAAGGAAAAACAATAATACAAATCAGCAAAAGGAGAAAATACCGTAAAGGAAAAGCCAATCAAAGGAGAAACTAAGACAAGTTAAAAACTAAAATAAGCCAAAATGACAAGAAAAACAAATCATATCACAATAATAATACTGAACGTAAATGACCTATACTCATTAATCAAAAGACATAGACTGGTAGATTGGATTAAAAAGAAAGACCCAACAATATACTGCCTTCAAGAGACTTATCTCATAAAATAGCTATCCACAGACTAAAGGTGAAAAGATGGGCAAAGACATAGCATGCACATGGATTCAGTAAGAAAGCAGGGGTCTCCATCCTCATATCAGATAAAGTGGATTTCAATCCTAAGTTAGTCAGAAGGGATAAAGAAAGACATTTCATACTGCTCCAGGGAACCATAAACCAGCACGACATAATGATTCTAAATATTTATGCCCCAAACAATGGAGTAGCTATGTACATCAAACAAATCCTTCTCAATTTTAAGAATCAAATAAACCAAAACACAATAATAGTGGGTGAATTTAACATACCACTCTCACCACTGGAGAGCTCCTCCAAACAAAAACTGAAAAAAGAAACTATAGACCTAAACAATACAATCAATGATATATACTTAACAGGCAAATGCAGAGCAGTTCATCCATCACGGAGTGAATATCCTTTATTCTCAGCAGCTTGTGGAACCTTCTCCAAAACAGACCATGTGCTATGCCACAAAGGAGCCATTAGTAAATACAAAAAAATGAGAAACTACCTTCTATTCTGTCAGACCATAATGGAATGCAATTAGAAATCAATGATAAAATAAATAACAAAAACTACTCTTACAACTGGAGACTAAATAATATGCTATTGAATGAGACAATGATAATAGAAGACAACAGGGAGGAAAGAAAAAAATTCATATAGGTAAACAAGAACAACAACACAACTTATCAAACCCGATGGGTTACTCTGAAAGCAGTAATAAGAGGAAAGTTCATTTCATTGAGCTCCATACATTAAAAAAAAAAAAGTCAACTCCTAAATGACCAAACAGAACATCGCAAATTACCACCAAAAGTAGTAGAACACAGGAAATAATTAAAATAAGAGCTGAAATCAATGAAATTGAAATGAGAAACAAATCAAATAATTGAGGAATTTCCACACTGCTTTCCAGAGTGGCTGCACCAATTTGCAACTCCACCAGCAATTTACAAGTGTGCCTTTTTCCCCACATCCACACCAACATCTATTCTTGTTTGTGTTCTTGATAATAGCAATTCTAATTGGAGTAAGATGAAATCTTAAAGTTGCTTTAATTTGCATTTCACTAATTACTAGAGATTTTGAGCACTTTTTTATATATTTATTAATTGCCTGTATGTCTTCTGTAAAGTGTCTGTCCATTTCCTTGGCCCATTTATTGATTGGGTTCTTTGTATTTTTGGTGTAAAGTTTTGTAAGTTCCTTATAAATTTTGGAGATTAGTGCTCCATCTGATGTGCATGTGGAGAAGATTTTCCCTCACTGTGTAGGCTATCTTTTGCATTATTATGGATTGTATCCTTTTGACCCAGTTATCCCACTCCTCAATTTATACCCAAAGAACTTAAAATTAGCATACTACAGTAACACAGCCACATCAATGTTTATAGAAGCTCAATTCACAATAAGTAGATTGTGGAACCAAACTTGATTCCCTTCAACAGATGAAAGGATAAAGAAACTGTTATATATATATAATAGTGGGCGACTTTAACATATATGTATACACACACACACACACACACACAATGGAATATTATTCAACCATAAAGAAGAATAATATTATGGCATTAGTAGATAAATGGATGGAATTGGAGAATATCATGCTAAGTGAAATAAGTCAACCCCCCAAAACCAAAGGATGAATGTTTTCCCTGGTAAGTGGATGATGATATCTAATTGGGTTGGGGGTGGTGGGTGTGAGAGAAGAATGGATGAATTTTAGATCACATGGAGGGAAATGATAGGGGGCGGGGGCAGGGTATGAAAAATTGGGGAATGAGACAGACATCATTGCCCTATGCACATTATGATTATATGAATGGTATGAATCTACATCATACAAAAACATAGAAATGAAAAATTGTACCCTATTTGTGTACAATGAATCAAAATGAAGTCTGTAAAAATTAAAAATAAATAAATAAATAAATAAATGAACAAAAAGTTGGTTCTTTGAAAAATTAAACAAAATTGATAAACCCTTAACCACATTAACAAAGAGAAGGAGAGAGAAAACTCAAATTTCTAGAATTCATGATGAAAAAGGAAAGATCGTGATAGACACAACTGAAATACACAACATAATTAGAAGCTATGTTGAAAATCTATACTCCAACAAAATAGAAAATATCAAAGACATTGACAAATTTTTAGAGACATTATCCTCCCAAACTGAACCAGGAAGACACACACCACATAAACAGATCAATTTCAAGCACTGAAATAGAAGAAGCCATCAAAAGCCTACCAACCAAGAAATGCCCAAGACCAGTTGAATTCTCAGCCAAATTCTACAAGATGTTTAAAGAAGGATTAAAGCCAATGTTCCTCAAACTATTCCATGAAATAGAAAAGGAGGGAACCCTTCCAAACTCATTCTAAGAAGCTGGTATCACTCTGATACCCAAACCACACAAAGACACTTCAAGGAAAGAAAACATCAAACCAATATCCCATAGATGCAAAAATCCTTAACAAAATTCTGGCAAAATGCATACAAAAATATATTTAAAAAATAGTGCACCACGATCAAGTGGGGTTTATCCCAGGGATGCAAGGTTGGCTCAACATCTAGAAATCAATAAATGTTATTTATCTCATCAATAGACTTAAAGTTAAGAATTGTATGAGTATTTTAAAAGATGTTAAGAAGTATTTGATAAAATACAGCATCCTTCAGTCTTAAAACACTAGAAAAAAATAGGAGAATAAGAAGATAACTCAACATTGTAAGGGCTATCTATGCTAATCCCATGGTCAACATCATTCTAACTGAAGAAGAATGGAAAGCATTCCCTCTAAAAACTGGAACATGACAGGGATGCCCTCTGTCACCATTTCTATTCAGCATTGTCCTTGAAACACTAGCTAGAACAATTAAACAGACCAAAGAAATTTAAGGGATACAAATAGGAAAAGAAGAACTCAAGCTGTCACTATTTGCTGATGGCATGATTTTGTATTTAGAGGATTCAAAAAACCCTACTAGAAAACTTCAAGAACTACTAAATGAATTCAGCAAAGTAGCAGGATATAAAATCAATATGCATAAATCTAATGTATTTCTACTCATAAATGATGAATCCTCTAAGAAAGAAATTAGGAAAACCACTCCATGCATAATAGCCACAAAAGTAAAATAAAATACTTGTGAATCAATCTAACCAAAGAGGTGAAAGACCTCTACAGTGAAAACTGTAGAACACTACAGAAAGAAATTGGATAACACCTTAGAAGATGGAAAGATCTCCCATGTTCTTGGACAGGCAGAATTAATATTGTCAAAATGGCCATTCTACCAAAGGTGCTATACAGATTCAATGCAATTCCAATTAAAATCCCAATGACATTCCTGATAGAAATAGAGAAAGCAATCATGAACTCCATGTGGAAGAATAAAAGATCTAGAATAGTCAAAACAATCCTGAACAGAAAGAGTGAAGCAGATGGTATCACAATACCAGATCTTAAACTGTACCACAGAGCAATAGTAACAAAAACTGCATGGTATTGGCACCAAATAGACAGGCAATAGTACAGAATAGAAGACGCAGAGACAAACCCACAAAAATACAGTTATCTCATACTTGACAAAGGAGCCAAAAACATACAATGGAGAAAAGGTAGCCTGTCCAACAAATGGTGCTGGGAAAACTGGAAATACATATGCAGTGAAATGAAATTAAACCTCTGTATCTCACGCTGCACAAAACTCAACCAAAAATGAATCAAGGACTTAGGAATTAGACCAAAGACCCTGCTCCAAATAGAAGACAAAGTAGGCCCAAATCTTCATCATGTAGGCTTAGGATCAGACTTCCTTAACAAGACCTACAAAACACACAAAATCAAGGCAAGAATCAATCAATGGGATAGATTCAAACTGAAAGCTTTTTCTCAGCAAAGGGTACAATCAATAATGTGAAAAGAGAGCCTACAGAGTGGGAGAAAATCTTTTTCACATGCACTTCAGATACAGCACTAATCTCCAAAATTTATAAAGAACTTACAAAATTTTACACCAAAAACACAAAGAACCCAATCAATAAATGGGCCAAGGATCTGGACAGACATTTACAGAAGAGGATGTACAGGTGATCGATAAGTATATGAAAAAGTGTTCAACATCTCTAGTAACTAGAAAAATGCAAATTAAAACAACTCTAAGATTTCATCTTACTCTAATTAGAATGGCTATTATCAAGAACACAAATAGTAATAGATGTTGGTGTGGATGTGGAAAAAAAGGCACACTTGTAAATTGCTGGTGGAGTTACAAATTGGTGCAGCCACTCTGGAAAGCAGTGTGGAGATTCCTCAGAAAATTTGGAATGGACCCACCTTTTGACCTAGTTATCCCACTACTCAGTTTATACCCAAAGGACTTAAAATCAGCATACTACAGTGACTGCAGCCACATCAATGTCTATAGCAGCTCAATTCACAATACCTAGATTGTGGAACCAACCTAGATGCCCTTCAACAGATGAATGGATAAAGAAACTGTGGTGTATATACACAATGGAGTATTATGCAACCATAAAGAATAAAATTATGGCTGTTGTAGATAAATGGATGGAAATAGAGATTATCATCCTAAGTGAAATAAGCCAATCCCAGAAAACCAAAGGTTGAATATTTTCCCTGATAAGTGGATGCTGATATATAATTGGGTTGGAGATTTGGGAGGTGAGAGAAGAATGGAGGATCTTTAGATTATGTAGAAGGAAATGAGGGGGAGAGGGGCATGACAAATGGTGGAATGAGACAGACATCATTACCATACGTGCATGTATGATTACACAAATGGTGTAAATCTACATCGTGCACAACCATAAAAACAAAAAGATGTAACCCATTTTGTAAAATGAATCAAAATGCATTCTGCAAAAATTTTTAAAAAATTAATAGGTAAGTTTAATATATAGAAAAATGATAGAATTTTAAATGCCCCAAGATGACAATAGCAAATCACATTTAGACACATGTTGATTCAATTTCCTGTTCCCTTATCAATCTTGCCTCTAAAAGTCAGGCAGACCTAGGAAAAATATGTATACCAAGAACTAAAATTTAACAGAGGGCAGTCAAGACTACTATATCCAGCAAAACTATCCAGAAGTGAAAATAAAATAAGCCTTCCTTGATAACCCAAATTAAATGAATTCATAAGCACTAAGCCAGCACTATAAAACATATATTTTTTTTCTTTTTTGGTATTGGGGCAAAGGGTTACATTCCCAGCCGTTTTAAAAAAATTTTTGTTGTGCCACAGGTTCTTGCCAAGTTGCCTAAAACCTTATTAAGTTGCTGAGTTTGGCCTCAAATCTGCAATTCTCCTGCCTCAGCATCCTGAGTCTCTGGGATCACAGGCATGCACCATTGGACCCACCTTACAAAACATACTTAATGAAATATCACACACAGAAGAAAAGAAGAATAAACATCAGAACTAGTTAATAAATGAATATCACTAAAATACTCATCTATTAAAGAAGAATCAAGTCTGAATTAAGCATTAGAAATAAATCAAAATGGCAGGAAGTAAAAATCATTCTTCCATAAGACTAAATGTAAATGGCCTCAACCCTCCCCAAAATAATTAGACTAGCAGAGTGAATGAAAAAAACAAACCCAACCATGTGTTGTTTTGAGGAGGTTCAACTTATAGGCAAAAAGTCCTTAGGTTGAAGGTGAAAGAATTGAAAAATATATACCATTCAAATGGAGACTAAAAGCAAGCAGGAACAGCTGCTCTAAATCTGACAAAGTAGACTTCAGGATAAAATTAATCAGAAGAGACAATAAAGGTCACTTCATACTGGTTAAGGGAATCATCCAAAAATAAAACAAAATAATAGTGCATATCATGCCTCAAACAATGGTGAATCTACTTTTATAAAAACTAATCCTTCTAAATATAAAGAATCAAATAGACCACAATACAATAATCCTGGGTGATTTCAACCTACTTCCCTCACCATTAGATAGGTCATCCAGACATACACTAGTAAAGACTTCACTCTGGCTGGGATTTCATGTCCAGGCTGAAACTTGAGTTGAAATCTAATCCCCACTGAGAGGAAATACGAGGTGGGACCTGTGAGACCGGCAAGAGTTGAATAGGTCATGAGGGCAGAGTCTTCCATAATAGATTCTTCTTTCTGTGGATTATTGGATTTGTGAATTAATGGATTATGCAATGATCCACTTTGTTTTAAAAACAAAATTCTCCCTCTGCCAATCTTGGTACCTTTGCTCTGACACCCTCACCCATGTCAGATTTCAGCAGGGAGGTCATCATCAGATGCTAAGCACATGCCAAAGCCTCTTCCTTGGACTCACAGAGATGTGAACTAAGTAAATCTCATTTCTTTAAAAAGTATCAGTGTCTGGTTTTTCATAATAGTAACACAAAGTGAATGAGGAAAATTGAAAATAAATGTTGGCTACTCTTACATAAGCAATGAGATGTTATATTCCATTTGTGGTCTAATGATGCTGAAAAATAATGTATTTTATCTTAATTGACTTCAATTATGAATACCTCTTGAATTGTAATTCTTTCTTATAGACATAAAGTATGTGCAGAAAAGAATTAATACAAGGTTTGGAATCACTTTTATGTAATATATGAATACTAACCTTGAAAACAGTCACTTGGAATTGTTGGCCAAGAGTAAAGTCACATTTTTCTCATACACTAAAACCCAAATACTTCTAAAATATGATTTTTATACATATAAATACATAACCAGAAAGAACATGATTAGTGAATTTCACATGAATTGTTCTCTCATTAATATTTTCATTTTGTTGGACTCTGACTAAAATCTTTGGTAAATGCAGAGGTTCTATGTACATAAATGCACAAAGCGCCTTTGGTGTTTACAGTATTTACTATATAGAAGGCTGTGGAAAAGAAGTTTCCCTAGGATATGGAAGAAAGAAATGCAGACCACAGAACCTTACTTCTTAAAGTTTATGTGGAAGCAACTATAAGTTTGCTGTTTTAAAGACTTTATTAATTAAAGAAATGAGATAAAGGGAGAAAAAAATAGCCCTTTTGATGTAGAATGTAACTCTTGGCTGATCAGAAAGAAGGGTGGAAGTAAGCCATCGAAGCATGCGAGCAACCCGTCATCATTTTAACTAACCAATTGCAGGCATCCTACTGAAAAATGGAAGTCTTGGCTACATGCAGAGAACAGTTCTGAGTGAAAAAAAGCAGACATGCAAAACGATGTGAAACTTTTTTTAAAAGATTACATTTTAAGGGACAATTAATGAAGTTAGGTACAAATAAGAGTTAGGTTAAAGCCATTTTAGAAGTGACAGAGATCAAAGACCCACAAGCACACTCCCTTTCCTACACGCAAATGCATGCTTATTTACCCAGAAAAACGAACTCTTACTGTTGAAGCTCAGATGGCAGAGGGAAAGAACCGTGTTTATGTAGCTACATATGAGCACTCACACATTTTAAGATACAGAGCAACAATTGAATTCCTGTCAAGTGACCTCAAAATTCCCAGTAAGTACAAGACAGGGTCATTTCTAAGGAGAAAAGGTAAGGATAGCATTGGAAAACTGTAGATAGTAGAAAATGCTCCGAATGTGCAAGGGTACAATCAGATATTTCAAAAAGGAAAGGGATTTTTGAAGGTCGGAGAGAGGCATTTGCATGGGACTTCATGCTTCCTGATGCTTCCTGGGACACATGTCATCCCAGCAAGAACTAAGGCAACTGTGAATGAATGTGCGATCCACCCAGAGCTGGGACTGAAAACACAGACTCAAGACTGAAAACATCTCAGAAAAGTGAGAAGGAACTGCCATTTGTTAAATGCAACACAGTGGGTGGGGGGGGGCATGGAAATTGAATATGGCAACAGAGGCTTTGCTCTCACTTAAAAAATAAAGCTGCTTTTCAGAAAAGTTGTATTTTTTTTCCCCAAACACAAATCTGTTCATAGCAAATTCAGGATTTGAACTCAGACCTATTGAACTTGGAAGAGTGTATTTTCCATTACAATATGCTTCTGCTGATGTGAACTCAGAACTACTAGTGAAAGTGAGCAGCTCACGAGGTTACTAGCAGGGGGCTGGTGAAGGAGTTGGGCAGAAGCATAGAAATCACATAGAGAAAGTTGGGCAGGAATCACAGTTCTGAGGCATTTTAATGAAGTCAAAGGACGTAGCATAAGTGTGGAACAGGGGCTGTGGGAAAACAAGAGGAGGTATCTGAACTTTCTAAGTTCACCACAGGCAAAAAAATGTGTCATGGAAAACAGACCCATAAATAAATATAATAGATGTCTGTAGACAAAACTGTCTGGTCTTATGTGTTTACCAAAAATATTTATGTGTTTTCCTATAAAGACTGTGTAGTTTAAAACCATTTTACATTTAAGTATGTGTATATGTAAGAGCTCCCTGTGGAGAACCCTGAAATTAGCATTGTTTTTTAAGCATTATTGTCCTTACCATTTGGCAATGACACCCAATCATTATTGTAATGAATATTTTGTTAGCATTTATGATTATCATGAGTCAATTTTAATAGCAAAGAAACCTACAAGCTAGAAAATGTAAAGTGTGCTTTACTATTGAGTTATTTCATAGATAATTCTGGTTATCACAAAATTATACTTGCACATCTTTGTTATAAAGAGAATATGGTTTCCAGCTGCTTTGTATTGCTGTGATCAGTGTAATATAAAAGATGAAATGAAAGACTCCTTCTTCATGTCTATAGAAACATTTTAAAACTATGCTTGGGCATGCACAAGAACTGCAAAAAATCAAATCAAATCAAAACAAACAAAAACAGAAGAACGATTCCTGTTCAATATTTTGAACACATTTAAGACTAATGCATTGCCAGTATTTGGCACTATGAGAAAAAAACAATAAAAATATCAGCAATAGCATTTAGTGTATCTGCAAATTATAAAGGTGATTTGCTCATTTGCAAAGTAGCTTTTTAAAAAGTGGATGTTATTGTTGTTGTTGTTTTCTAGTGCTGGGGATTGAACCCAGGGCCTTGTGCACCATTACCCTGTGTACATGAATGGTATGAATGTACATCATGCACAACCATAGAAATGAAAAGTTGCACCCCATTTGTGTGCAGTGAATCAAAATGAAGTCTGTAAAACTTGATGCTTATGTTTTAAAACAGTTTTCAGAGAAAAATTGAAAGTGTCATACAGAGTTCCCGGGAGCTCCCTCACCACATTCTCTATTTTTATTTTATTGTATTACTAGGGTAAATTTGTTACGATTAATGAGCCTAATTTGATTTACTAAGTATTACAGTGTGATTTGAAAATGTAAATAGAAAAACTAGAATTAATAGAAAAAATAGTTTTTGAAAAGGTCAACAAAATTGACAAATGTTTAAATACTCTGTTTAAGAAAGTGGAGGATCAATTATTAAACTAATGAATGAAAGTGAAAATCGATGACCAAAAAGACATAAAAATAGAAAGAGGCATTGTAACTTAAAATTTCGATAATTGAACATCCAAAATTAGATATCCGAGAGGAAAAAGGCAAATTCCTAAAAACACAAAGATTATAAAACTTAAATAAACAATCTGGATAGACACATAACATAGATTTAATCTATGATGCGAACCTCCTGAAACAGAAAATCTCATCATCCACTGTTTTTTTTGTGAGTTCTTTCAAATATTTACAGAAGAAATAAAACCTTCCAAACTCTTGGAATTTAATTCTTGATATTTAATTCTCTCTCTCTCAAGAAAAAAAACAACAAACAAACAAACAAACAAAAACCCCAAAACAAGACAAAAATACCAAAAAAACAAAAACAGAATTGTGAAACACTTTTGAATTCATTCTATAAGAATAACAGTACACTAATACCAAAGACAGAAGACGTTGCAAGAAATGGAAAGTCAAGTCACTCCTCTTTATCACAATGTGCTCTCATTTCCTTCTGAAACATCCCCAGAGGTCTACGTTTTAAACGCTTGGTCCCCAGCCTGGTACTATTGGGAGGTGACCTTTAGGTCTTCAGAGCATGCCTTTGAAGGGGCCATTGGAGGCTGGAACCTTCCTGTTTCTCTCTTGGCTTCCCAGCATCCATGAGGTGTATGGGCCTCCTCTGCCTTGCACTCCTACCACGAGGTCCTGTGCATCCACAGGTCCAAATCAACAGGACCAAGAAGCCAAGACCAAGGGACCTCTGAAACTGTGAGCAAAAATAAACCTTTACCCCTTCGTTTGAGTCTGCTTGTTTCCTACTGTGAGAAAAAAACAAAAACAAAAACAAAAACCCACGATTTAGAGGAGGAAAATTTATCTGGGGACTCAAGGGTTTCAGAGCTCTCACTCCATTTCTCTGGGCCAAGGTGAAGCAGAACTCTATGGCAGAAGAGTGTGATAGAGGAAATCAGCCTAAGACTTCTCACCAGGACGCAGAGAAAAGCTAAGCTCAGCTCACAAAATATGTACCCCAAAGGCACAGCCCCCGTAACCCACGTCCCCCAGCCACACCCTACCTGCTTGCAGTTTCTGTCCAGCTAATGACTATAAGTGGATCGATTCACGGAGTAGGTTAAGGTTCTCATAACTCAACCATTTCACCTCTAAAGCTTCCACTGTCTTACACATGAGCTTTGGGGACACCTTGTGCCTCAAACATGAGACCCTTTAATCTGATATTCTCAGATATTTTGCCACAGGGATGAAGAGCTAACACACTATAGATGCAAAAATATTCCACGAAGCATCAGCAAACTTACTTTAGCAGTGTGTTAGAAGGGTCATACATTATGGCCAATTGGGATTTACCCCAGGAATACAGGGTTCTTTCAACATGTAAAAACTACTCTCTGAAGGCAGTGCCATAAAAGAACAAGGGTTTTAAAAGTGTGCTCATCTCAACTGATGCAGGAAAAGCATTTGACAAAAATTTAACATTTAAAAAACTAGAAATAGAAAACAATTTCCTTAATATAACAGGGGTTTGTTTGTTTGTTTGTTTGTTTTTAATAAAAACACAACATAGTTCTCAATGAGAAACCCTGAAAGTCTCCCCACTAAGACCTAGAATAGAACAAGATTGTCCACTTTCCTGAGTTCACTTCAAAATTTTGCTGGACATGCAGGATGCAAAAAATAGCAAAACCAGAATTAAGAGCTATCTAGTTGGAGAAAAAAAGTGGTATAACTACCTCTATTCACAGCTGAACCTAGCGTTAAATACAGAAAGTTCTGAAAATACACACAAAGAAACCAATGGCTGATGAACAAATCCAGTAAAGTTACTAAATACTAAAGTAACACACAAAAACCATTTCAGGGAGATAAAGGGCAATCACTGAGCACTGAATAAAGCAAATTATATTCACACTTTTATGATTATGTCAGAGTGAACCCCGATATTAGGAATGACTATAATGTACTACTAAGGTAAAAAAAAAAATGTTTGTATCAACCTGTAACCAAAAATCTTTAAAAAAGGAATAACAATACATTTTTCATTTACAATAGCACCAAAATGACTACATTTTACTGAGGATATGAAAGATATGTATACTTACAACTAAACAGCATGGCTGAAATTAAGAAACTACCGTATTTGAAGAAGTAATGTGAACAGGGCAGCATTCCTCAATGTGATCACATGTTCGGTGCAAACCTGTCATAATCTCCAGCAGCTTTCTTTCTGACTGAAATAATCCCCTCAATTTTAAACTTCAAATGAGATTCCAAGGTACCCTGAGCATCCAGAGGTCTTGATAAGGAAGAAAGTTGGAGTAGGAACATTTCTCAACTGCTAAACTCACTGCAAACCTGCAGCTATCCCAATAGTGGGGTAGGCATAAGAATAGATATATCTGTCAGTGGAATAAAGGTATGTTCCAGAAAGACACCTACATTTCTATAGTCAATTGGTTTTATATGAATGTGCCAAGAAAATTCAATGGGAAAATAACAAGTCTTTTGGCAAATAATGCAAAGATGGTTGAATATTCACAAGCAAACATGTGAAGTTCAATCCATACCCTAGACCATATGCAAACATAAATCCTAAATCCATAAATTCCTAAATATATGAGACTAAACTGTGTCATTGTTAGAAAAGAAATAGGGATAAATTTCATAGCCTTGGAATTGGAAATAAGTACTCAAATATGACACCTTAAGCAAAGTAATAAAATAAATCACGTGTAAATTAGACTTCATGGTAATTAAATTTATTGCATCAAAAGATAATATCAAGTGAATGAAAAGCATGAAAGGCTTTGAAAACAGTGTTTATCTCCAAAAGCAAGTTGATTAAGAATGTATGTAAAGCACATACCTGTTTTGTATATTTTAAAACAAGCACTCAAAATTATTTATGGATATATACATGATAGATCATCAGCAACAAAACAAAGAAACAAAGAAAAGGAAAAACTATCCAACAATCCTACATATTTTTCCCAAGAAGAGTAAAAAGAAATTTTGTTGTGGAGATTGAGGAATACTCGCATGCATTTAAAAAAAAAATTTTTTTAGTTGTAGGTGGACATGATACTTTTATTTTATTTATCTATTTTTATGTGGTGCTGAGGATCAAACCCAATGCCCCTCACGTGCGTATTTAATTATATTCTTTAAAGTCACTTTAAAAACCTTTCAGGGTAAATACAAAATAGTTTGTGAGTCTCTTGCATTTTTCTTTGAATTTTCTTGTTTTTTAAAATATCCTCTGAATAGATAAATATTATTTTTCTGAATATTATTTAGTAGAATGCTATGGTTTAGATCTTAGATATCTCACAAAGGCCCTGAGTTAAAGCTTTGTCCCCAAGGTGGCCCTGCTGAGAGGTGGTGAACACTGAGATGCAGAGACCAGTAGGAGGCCGCTGGATCACTGGGAGTGTGACTTTGAAGGATGCTGGGGGCCCCAGCCCCTCCTTGCTGTCTTTCTCTCTGTCTCATGATGTGTTTGATTTTTCTCTGCCATTCGTTTTTGCCCTGATGTGCTCCCTTGTCATAGGCTGGAAGCAATGAGGCCAATCAGTCATTCACTGGGTCCTCCAAAACTGTGAGCCAAATAAGCTTTTCTCTTTATAAGTCATTTACCTCAACTATTTTGTTATAGCTTTGGAAAGCTAATAAACACAAGGAAGTTTATGTTAGAAGCATGTTTATTTTTACTACAAAAATACAAAAGCAGAGATTATGAGTCAAGAAATATTATACACATAAGTTCACGTGTATTTATTTCATAACTAGTCTATCAATTTATTTATCATTATTAATAAAAGTCAATAGTGTAGTCTTGTATCTTAGTTTAAAATATCCATTTTCAACTAGAAAAAAAATAAGTGGTCAGTAGTTAAAGTAATAAGCCCCACCTTTTGTGATTAGTTAGATGACATCATAGGTTTTCCTGGCTAGGAGAAATCAAAATTGTTCAGTGTTCTCTAGCTTGCTTACTTGATAGATTTCACATGAGACTCTTAAAAGTGAATTTTCCACTGATTTTCTTATTCAAAACGCTTACTTGGTAAATAAAGCCTGGCAACTTGGAACATTTATTACCTGTTTTCCTTGAAACCAAATGCATTATTAAAATGCTGTTTCAAAATCACTGCAGCATATACTTTAACTCTCATGTGAATATAAGCTGAATTTCAGCTAAGCAATCTATTTAAAGTGTTCACGGTTATTCTGAGGGTTACACGAACATTCAGAAACAGTTTAGGAATCAGTCAGTTGTTTATAAAGACTTGCTTCTGTCTTGCATTTTGGTGCATGGTTTCAAATATCCTTTTATGTTGATGTAATAAAACATCATAAAGTGCATTCAAAGTCATATATGTCTTATGCAGAAACTTATGTATGTTATTGTGTGGGCAGTCATAGACCTACAGTAATAAGAAATATTTGAGAAATTATTCAATTATCTTCCCTTCTCACACTGAGAAAGCTTTG
>JAJEJO010004904.1:499858-511433 GCA_020662805.1 Glaucomys volans | reverse complement strand
GATCCTTCTGCCCCAGCCTCCCCAGTAGCTGGGACAACAGTCCCATGGGCCACTAGGCTTGGCTCCATCAAAGACATTTCAAAATAAAACTGAAAAATGTTACCAGATACTGCTGAACGGTGCAGCAGCTCCCATGCGATTGGGTTCGAAGCTGCAGCCGCGATTCCCATGGAGACACCACAGTCCCCCTGCTGTCGCCTCTGCATGCTCAGTGCAAGGGTCAGGAAAGTGGGAAAGACAAACCACTATGAAAACAGTTCTGACCCGTGGACTCCGGAGAGGGCTTCAGGAACCTCCCGAGTCCACCGAGTCCAGCGAGCACACTCTGAGATCCAGGGTCAAGTGACTGACTCCAAAACTTCTCTCTTAACGCTGCCCCTTTCCAGAGACAGAGCTCCAGGACTTCTGGAGCGCAGCCGTGAGTCAGCCATGCACCTGCACCTGCATCTCTCAACCCTTGATCCTAAAAGCCTCGGGAGGACTGCAGATGGACGTTTCCAAGTACCTGGGAACAATTTTTTTTATTTTTTTATTTTTTTGGAACCAGGGATTGAACCCAGGGACACTCGACCACTGAGCCACATCCCCAGCCCTATTTTGTATTTTATTTAGAAACAGGGTCTCGCTGAGTTGCTTAGGGCCTCGCTAAGTTGCTGAGGCTGGCTTTGAACTTGGGATCCTCCTGCCTCAGCCTCCCGAGTCGCTTGGATTACAGGCGTGGCCGCCACGCCAGCCTACAACAATTTGATAGCTCCCTTCAAGAACCTCGCCAAAGCCTTCTCTTGGCTTCACACTTGACCTTGAGGTCACCTTGTTCTTCAATTCGAACCAACCAAAGATCTGTGCCAGGGGCATTCAGCTGTGAGAGAATGGGTAAGTCAAAAAGACCCATGAGGAACGGTAACTGTGTTAACATATAACCGCTGTAGTTTGTGATCACTTCCAAGTCTGGCTTCAGGTAGTCGCCTGCCCTTTATGCACCGAGGATCGACCCACAGCAGGTATGATCACGTCACTGGTTTGGGTCTCTGGATCTTCATCAGAATTCTTATAGAATCATCAGGTCTAATAAAGCAAATTCTGCCTTTGCGCACCTACCTATAAACCCACCTGTCATTACTGAATTTGGTCTCTCTAGGTCAGTAGGCGACGACTTCTCTTGGCAACTGAATTTTTTTTTTCAAATTATGCAAAAGAGTTGACAAGGAAAATGCATTCAGAAAACTCATATCTTTTGAGATGAGGAGACCCACGTCATTCATGAGGAAGTTTTTTCAAAGTATATGTCGACTTTTTTGGGTGGGGAGGGACAGGGTCTGGCTGCCACCCAGGTTGGCCTTGAATTTGCAATCCTCCAGCCTCAGCCTCCCAAGTGCCTGCTGGGATTACAGGCGTGTGCCACTGCACCCAGCTTGAGGTCAGCTTTGAAAATGGCGCTTTCCGGGGCTGTCAGTGTCGCTTACTATGGGCGGGGCCTGGGGTTCAATTCACAGTCTCGCAAAACCAAAACCAAACAAAACTACTATGGTACTGAGTAAAGTGTACTCAGCCAACATTAACTCAAAATCCCTGGGAGGAGCCAACCGAGAGCGAAGCTATGAGCTGAAGCCACCTCTGCAGAAGTGGTCCACGGTCAAGGAATGGGCACCCCAGGGGAGTCTCCCCACAAGCACACCCTTCCCCAGCAGCAACTCGCTCAGTGAAGGGAATCACCCCCCCACATTTCTGGATCCACTTCCGCCTGTGCTATGGATACTTCTATTTTAGGAGATTCTAGTCTTTGATAAATTCACTTTCCTAAGGTGACTCGGGCACTCGGGGAAGGACCTTAAGTGTCTCTATTTCAAAGGACCCCTTGGCTGACATGACCGGCATCAGTTTCCTCTTACCATTTTCTTTTTTTTTGGTGGTGCTGGGGATTGAACCCAGGGCCTTGTGCTTGCGAGGCCAACACTCTACCAACTGAGCTACATCCCCAGCCCTTCCTCTTACCTTTGAGGGAAAAATGGCAGAAGTTATCGATTTACCAGAGAGTAATTGTAAAATAATTTTTTAAATGTTTTTAAAAATCAATTTGCTTCTGGCAGGGCGTGGGGATGCACACGCGTAACCCCAGTGACTAGGGAGGCTGAAGCAGGAGGATCACAAGTTTGAGGCCGGCTAGGGCAACTTAGCAAGACCCTGTCTCAAAATATAAAAAGGGCTGGGGATGTAGTTCAGTGGTAGAGAATCAACCCCCAGTACCAAAAATAAAAAATAGTGTCCATGGGCAAATGGGGATTTTTTTTTTTCATATATTATATTATGAACACATTTTTTTCAACCTAAAAATGTCAAAACTTGACCTGGTGATCAAACATCACCCAAGGCGATGTCACTGTTTACCCACAGGAGCTGAGAGGCAGAGGCGGATCTGGCAGGTTTATTTCAAGACGCAAAGCCACTTAGCCTCTGATCCCACAGGAGGTGCAGAAGCTGCTTTAGACTCAGGGCGGTGCCCCCGGGTGATGTCCAGCAAAGGGCGGTGTGGCTCAAAGGGAGAGGCTCTCTTAGCATGCCTGAGGCCAGGACTGACCCCCAGCACCGCACAGGAAAAAAACAAAGGAAGAAACGCCTAGAAAACAGGAGGCTGACCCACAACCGAGGACCGGGGATCCCAGCCCGCCTCAATGCAGTTCTACCACCCGCTAGGAAAAGTTTCACATTTCGGTTTATTTGTTGCAATTAGCCACCAGCCCGATTCTCTTGTGAAAAGGAAAACAGAAAGGAGCTACTCTGTGTCCACTCTTTCCGCAGTTGGATTCTGAACCTGAGAGATAAGGGCAGAAGCAATCAAAGAATGTGTCCAGACAGAGGCACATGGAAGCCGCCTTTCTGTGTTTTTACAATAATTACATTGTGGAAAAGGGCAATGGGGAGGCTGAGGTCAGAGGTGCGATGGAAGGACAGAGAGGAGACGCCGCGCCCAGGAAGGCAGGGGGCTCCGCTGATGAGATGCAGGGTCGTGTGGCCCCCTGGGACTCAAGTGTGGGGGTGCAGAGCCTGAATAGAGTCGCCAGGCTGGACGGGCTGAGGGCGGCCGGTGAGACTGGAGGAGGAGCAGCAAGAAGCCTGCAGCCTCTTTCAATGTTCTTTGAATACCTCAGTGACCTCCAGTCCCCAATCTGGTCCTCCGGATACAATAAAAACAACAAGCAAACAAAAACAAACGTCTGTAACTGCCCCAAACACTCTGGGCAAAAGAGATAGGAAAAAATAAGATTTGGGGGGATAGGGGGTCCATTTCTTTATTAAGTTGCTGAGGCCGGCTTCCAACTTGTGATCCTCCTGCCTCAGCCTCCTAAGTAGCTGGAATTACAGCCGTGCATCACCACACCTGGCTTAAAATAAACAAACAAAACACACCTTTAAAAAAATATATTTTTTTTGGTTGTCAATGGGCCTTTATTTCATTTACCTATCAACTCCAGTCCCAAAACACACCTTTTTAAAACAGCACTTACTTTTCTTTTTTCATTAAAAAAACTGTTGGGGGCCGGGCGTGGTGGCGCACGCCTGTAATCCAAGCGACTTGGGAGGCTGAGTCAGGAGGATCTCGAGTTCAAAGCCAGCCTCAGCAACTTAGCGAGGCCCTAAGCAACTCAGTGAGACCGTGTCTCTAAATAAAATACAAAATAGGGCTGGGGATGTGACTCAGTGGTGGAGTGTCCCTGAGTTCAATCCCTGGTTCCAAAAAAAAAAAAACTGTTGGGGGCAGGGAAGTTTGCTGGGGTTGGAACCCAGGGCCTCTGGCAAGCTAGGCACTCTACCAATGAGCCACCTCCCTGGCCCCAAACTGATTTCTCCTAGTGCAGTTTGCATTAGTCTGTTTATAAGATCCTCCTCCAGATAGCATCGACAAAGGGCTTAAACATGAGAAGAGGAAATATACGAAGGACGGACGATGAGGCTTTAAAAATTAAGTCTCAGAAAGATGGGTCTAACTTGCAGCTGTCAGCGGAGTCCAAGGAAGAAGGAAGCGAGGCCCAGAGAGCAAACCGTGCTGTCCACTAATTTAAAAGCCTGCGTTTCACTGGGACAGAACACAGGGGACTTCATCAAGCCGTGACCGTGAGATGCACATCTGTGACACAGACGTCCAGTGTCCGGCGTCTGGCGGGGACCTGCAGGTGGGGTGTGTACTGGCTCACTTCCTGGTTCCCACGCGGAGGCTGGACCCTGGGACCGTCCAAACATGACAGCCTCCTTCCTGAGCCTGCCCAGCCCCCTCCTCCAGGGCCAGCCCCTCTGCTCTGTGCCGAGATTCCCTCCCCAGGAAACAAGTTCAAGATGATCCCAGGAGAGGAAGAGAAGAGGAACGGAACCGAGGGGAAGAAACCATGCGCCCAATACCAGGAAATCCCTGAAGGCTGGAGAGGAGTCAGGTGGACCAGGTGAATTCTTAATGCCAAGAAAGAGGCAGCTCATGTCTCAGCTCTATGACTATTTCCAGGGAGGGGAGGAGCAGGCCCAGAATGCTCCAGAAATACCCGAGGGGAAAGGGTGAGGCCCTCGAGACTGTTATCACCAAGGAAAATCGGTTTTCCCCCAAAATGCTCAACAGGGGACCCCCTGCAGGTGGCTTTGGTGTCCTTTGCGGTGCTGGGGACTGAGCCGGGTTCTGCACAGGAGGGAAGGGCTCTGCGACCAGCAACACCCTCAGCCCTGAGCTCCAGTTTGAAATCAAGTTCAGCACAAACATGGTGACGGGAGAGAAGGGACCCAAGTAAGTCTCAGTCCACAGCTGCAGCCGGCCCTCTGGGCCAAGGGCCGGCCATCACGCTGGGGACAGCTGCTGGAGCTGAGGCGGAAATTGCTAGGAAGCAATTTTTGCCCCTGTGCGTGCCAAGTTAGGGGGACGTGGGCTGCAGAGACGAAGACTAAAGCAGACCCAAGACAACATGGGGTAAGACCTGTGAGCTTCCACCAGCTCGCTCAAGTTCTCCGTCAGACGAGCGTGTGCGCCCGGTTCTGTGAGATGTCCCCTGGGACGGACACTCAGGCCCAGCTCCCAGCAGCAGTCCCATCCTCCCTACAGCAGAGCGCCTGTCTCATCACAAGATCGCTTTCCCATCTCTGTCGCAGGGAGGACAGGGACATGTGACATCAGCCTCGCTGACCAGACGCAGGGGGTGTCTACTGGGCAAACACTGAGGTTGAGGTTTTCCTCCCTAGTAAGTGCCCCCCTTTTATTTATTTATTTATGTGTTTATTTCTGTTGCTACTGGGGGTTGAACCCAAGGGTGCTCTACCACTGAGCTACATTTTTATTTTTATTTTTTTTACTTGAGGAGGGAGCATTCTCATGTGCTGAGAACGGCAGAGCCGGAGAATGAAAAGCACCCACCTTTTGATGACGTTATTACTGAGCTGGACACCAAGCCCGAGCCTCCCTGCCACTGGACTCCCCGCGTGTGCATAACGTGCGGTTGTTCAAGCCAATTTTCCGTGGATCTTGGTTACTTTGGTGTGACCCGGACACCTCTGTCTCCTTCCAATAAGCTGCAATGATTCCACCATTCTCACTGAGCACCAACCACAGGCCAAGCTCATGGGCAACAGGAGAGGCTTAAGGGGTTTAAATAAAAGGCTCGTGGACCCCAGCTCGACAGGGGGTGAGGAGCAGCCCCCCAGGAAGTGATTTCCAGCTGAGAGGAGGATGGGAGGTAAAAGTCACCCAGGCAAAACGGGGAGGGGGCCGGAGGTGGGGGGAGGCAATCTAGGCAGAGGGAGCTCAAGCCCCAGGAATGGGGGGTGCCCAGGAACCTGGATCATGGACAGCAAGGGGACAGCAGCGGGACAGGGACAGCAGCGGACCTGGACAGGTGGGGGCAGGTGGGCCAGCCCTCTCAGGCCTCCAGGCCATGCCAGGACCCCACAGGGCTGGTGAAGAGTGCCTGCCAACTAATCCTCCCCCATTTCTAAGACTTCTTTGGAACTTTTAAAAAACTTTTTTCTCTTAATTTAAAAAATGTTTTTGGTGCTGGGCTGGAGGACGGGGCCTTCTCCCTGCTGAGCGCGTGCTCTCTCACCGCCACACCCCGGGCCCCAGGCTGTGCTTTTAAATTATTTAATGAAATTTAAAGAAATGATCAGTGACTCTGGAAAGGTTGGTTTTGTGACTTTTTTGTTTGTGTTTCTGTTTTTCACAGTAGGAAGCCCACCATCCCATTAAAGAAAAACCTAATCTCTGGGAAAAATGAAAAGCTTTATAGACAACCATTTTCTCCCACTTCACCCAATAACCCAGTCCCATCAGAAGTTCTATCCCAACACTCCCTAGAAAGAGGGTGCGATGTAAGAGCATGGCCAAAAGCCTCGGTTTTCTCACCTGAAAAATGGGAAAATAGTGTCTCTCTATCTCAGTTGGGTTCTTAAAAGAAATCAAATGACACGGTCAGTGTGCACACACGTAGGTTTCTGATGTCGAGCATAATATTATGAACTATGATTGACTCCAGTTCTGCATTCCAAGAACGACTGATGCCTTCCTGTTGAAATTCTCTGAAGAGGAATTAAGGCGAGAGAACAGGCTTGACAGGAAGGAACAATCAGACACAAAGGCTGGACTTTAAAATAATTTATTGGGGTAAATACTAGGAGAGAAGCCATTATGACCGTCTTCATGCAAGCCCATGGTCCCTTTATTGCAAATAAAAAAATTCCTGCCAGCTGAGGTGACTTATGCCTGAAATCCCCCTGGAGGCTGAGGCAGGAGGATGGCAAATTCGAGGCCAGTGTGGGAAACTTAGCAAGATGCCTTCTCAGAATAAAATACAAAGAGCTGGGGGGTGTGGCTCAGTGGCAGAGCACTTGGGAGCAGGAGGGTGGGTGAGGGCTGATCCCACCCCAGCAACCAGGGAGGGAGCAGGAGAAACAGAAAAGCCAACAGAAAAAGGGGCAGTGCTGCGGGTGGAACCCAGAGACAGCCTTGAGCCTGCTGGGCAGGCTGTGTCCCCAGACCAGAGGAAGAATCTCAAGCAAGAAATTACATTTAGCCTCGTTAGTAACAGAGAAATGCATATTAAACCACAGCGAAATGTCATTTCATGTCCACGGGTTGGGGAAAACTTTTAAAGCCAGAAAACAAGGATGTGGGGCAATGGGGACACTCACGCCCTGCTGGGGGACTTGGCAGACAGGCTGGCTTCTCAGGGGACAGGGAGCCTGGGAGCCTGTGCCCCGGCACCACCCAGCGGCCTCCCCAGCTGTCTGTAGGGTAGAGGCCGGGTCGTGAACTGCTCGTGCGTGCGCAGAGCAGCGGGATCCCCGCGCGCAGCAGCAGAAGGGCACGGACGGCCGCTGCCCGTCCATCCACAGGGTCCCCCAAGCAGGCAACGGTGCGCCGCCCAGCAAGAGCGCTCACCCAGCACAGGGCCCGGCTTCCGTCCCCAGCACGGGACAAAAGTCATAGCAATGAAAATATCCACGTAATACAAGGTTTGTGCAGAGGGCCGGCGGGGTCAGCAGAGGGGAGCCACAGGGAGGGTCTGGCAGGGGACGCCGTCGCCAGACCCGCCTGGCACAGGCCCGGGGCTCACTCTCTGGCTATTTTTGTACTTCTCATGCTATCCACGCGCATTCTCGTGCATTCTGCTGTAAGACCCCGTAAGTGTGCGATTGCTGGCTTAGGACAGGCTGAGGGGAGCATCCTCAGGATCAGAGGCCCCGGAGCCTCTGCCAACTAGAGAAAGAAATGGAGATCAAGCATGTACGAAATACTTCGATCAATGGGAAGATCGACTGCACGAAGCATTGAACTATTATTTTTTCCTTGATTGATGTACATCCTATTTTGTCTCCATATAAATATAAAACCTAATTCAGAAAATGAGCATCATTTAATACCCAAGTATGGATTGATTATTGATTGCAAAAAAGATTTCACACTGGGGGCGGGGCCTTATATGTTGTTGGGAAGTACTTGGAATTAACCCAGGGGAACTCTACCACTGAGTCACATCCCAGCCCTTTTTATATTTCCTTTTGAGACAGGGCCTTCCCAAGTTGCTGAGGCTGGCTTCCAATTTGCAATCCTCCTGCCTCAGCCTCCTGAGTACAGTACTCTAGGCTACACAAAAAGCTTTTTAAAAAATCCAGGGCTATTAATGTCTAATAACCAAAAAATATTTTTCACATATCGCAATGAGAATATAATAAATTCCCTCTCGAACAAAATGTTCAAGGATGTTAGAAATACCCAAAATGTCGCAGTAAGCAATCTGTGCTCTTCCACTCTATGCCTCAAATCAATCACCCATCCATTCATCCCACAAACATCTAAGTGAACACCTACTGTGTGCTAACACTACTCTAGGTACTGACGAACCCCAGCAAACGGAAGACACAAACTCTGCGTCCTTATCGAGTTTGTGTACTGATAGGTCTTTATTGTCCAAAGCTATAAAGAAATCTCAGACAGCTGAATTCAGAATAGATTTGTTCTCATTCCCATGAGAACACCATGTTCTCCCTACATGCAGACATTTCACAGACCCTGGATTCCTATTTGCAGGATTAGCAGTAAAAATATTTAACAAGCAATGATCAAGACTCCTCGTCCAGTGAGGACAGAGGCCGGCTGTTCCGGGGCCTTCCCTCTTGCCCAGGTCTTTTCTAGAAAAAGCGGATCCATCACACCCAACCGTGTAGAGCATGCCGACCAGAACCGAGCACTCCCGTTTGCAAAGGAGGAAAACAACCAAGGAAGTCACTGCACTAATTTGGAATGCAAATCGCTTTATTGTGCATTTCTTGGGTCATTCATGAAATTAACCTTTCTAGACATGGTCATCAGCCATTAGGATTTCCTCTCGAAACCCATCTCACTGCTGGGCATAATCTCATCATGTTAAGGTAATTAACTGTGCCACATTGCGAGCAAATGGTTTTCCCAGTTTCTCATTTTCATCTATTATTGCTAAGGGCTGAAAGCTCACGTCCTCCCCAGATTCACATCCCCAGCGCGGTGGGATTTGGAGTGGGGCTTTGGAGAGGCAATTGGGTCAGGAGGGGAGGCCTCCTGAATGGGATTAGCGCCCCCACGGCAGAGGACCCTCAGAGCCCCCTTCCCTGAACCAAGAAGCGTCCCTCACCAGACATCAAACCTACTGGAGAAGTCAAGGCTCGCTGCTCAGAAGCCACTTGTCCTGTGTATTCTCTCAGAGCGGCCAGAAAAGACTGTCTTCTTGACGCACAGACAACTGGGTGTTTGGTGACCTCAGACTGCGGGTCGGGGCTGTGAGGCCATCTCACCCGGCCCTGCTTTGTGTTCCAAGTGCTCCTCAGCAAGCAGTTTCTGTAGGGCTGGGGACGTGGCCCAGACGTGGAGTCCTTGCCTAGCAAGCTGGAGCAGTTGAGTTTGTATCACTGTATGTGACTGTCAATTGGGGACAATATTAAGCTGATTCATGACTTATTACTTTAAAGACACCCAAGGAAATCATAAAGGGAAAGATCTATTGTGAGCTGGATGGTGGCCACGCCTGCCATCCCAGCTCCTCTGGAGGCTGAGCCGGAGGACCACAAGCTCACACACTGGCAGGGTTCCCGTGGTCCCAAATGGGCTGCCTCTTTCACCAGGCCTGATTCACTGCGTCCAGCATGGCCAGTGAAGACTGGCATTGCCCAGTGCCCTCGACAGACATTTGCTGAACAGTGAGCAGGTGGAGGACACCCTTGCTGCTGAACATCTAGCCCCTGTCCAGCTCCAGCGTGGTGCACACACACGGTCCAGCACCCTGGGCCCTGGGCAGCGCGTGCCAGGGGTCGGTGGGCAACTTGGAACAGGGCAGAACTGGCTCTCATGGAGCGATTAGAAACGCAGCTAGGGAGAGCATGCCGGACACGAGGGTTTACATACAGAGGATGACGATCTCTTTTCTAATCTTCAATCATCAAGAACGAGAAGCCGTCCAAGTCGCAGAGCGAAAAAGTTTCCAGAAGATCTCCAGCACATGGCTGCCTTCCCGAGTGCTACCAAGGAATGCGAGCTAGCTGAGTGTTTATAACCCATAATCCCAGAACAAGTGTCTGCTTCTCATTAATTATGCATGGGCGGCCTGTTCCGCTTAATAACTGAAGGCTCTTAGGGTTTTAAACATTAACAGAGAGTTCAGACACCTCACCATGTTTGGCTTTATTTTCCAGTGGTTGTGGATTATTTCAGTTTCGTTTTATTTCAATGTTTTAAGCTCTTCTCTCTGTTACAGATTCTTCCCCCTGCAAACGCTAATGTGACCAACACATGGATACGATGTTTTAAAAATAAACCCAAACAAGTAAACTAAAGACTATGGCGCTGCTAGTCATACGGTGGGGCTGGGCGGGCCATCGGTCCTGCAGCATGACACACTGGAGTCAGACTCCTGTGCTCCAGTCTCACTGTCCCCACCTAACTGGGAAGTCACTTCATTGACGCTGGTGTCCTCATCCAAAAGAGAAAATTATAATTGTACTGTACTTGAAAATGCTGCTGCTGCTGAAGTGGAGGTGAGTGGTGGAGACACGTCCAGGACGCACGAGACCCTGGGTTGATGTCCAGCAATGGGGGAAAAAGATGGCAAATTGTATGTTATCTATATTTTACCGCAGTTTTTTATAAAGAAAAGAAGAAGCCAGGTGTGATGATGCACAGCTGTAATCTCAGCTACTCAGGAGGCTGAGGCAGGAGGATCACAAGTTTGAGGCCAGCCTCAGCAACTTAGGGGGCTCCTGTCTCAAAATAAAAAATAAAACAAGCTTGGGATGTGGCTCAGTGCTAGGGAGTTTGTATAGCATATACAAGGCCCTGGGTTCGATCCCTAGCATCACACACACACACACACACACACACACACACACAAACCAGTATTAGGAGAGGCCAGAAGATGGCACAGACCATCCAGGGCCATTGGGAGGAATGGTGGAGCACGGGGGAAGCTAGCTCCCTGAAACACTCTGGACACTAGGCTGGACGCCAAGTTGACACTGGTGTTGTTGACTTGGTCTCCAGCCTCAGCCCTAAGCCCCACTTTCCCATCAGGGCTGGAAGACTGAACTACACTTCCCAGACCCTTCTAATTAAGGTTCTGGGTTTCGAAAGAAAGATGGGCTCATGGGAGATCTGGAAAGCAAAAATAAGGTAATAAAACCAACAAATAAAAAACAAAACAAAACAGCACCAAATGCTAGAGTTGTTTGGGACATAAAATGAGTTCATAGGCGGAAAGTTCTTAGAACAGGCTCCGAGGGGCTGGGCATGGAGCTCAGATGCCCAGGACTCGCCTGGCAGGCACAAGGCCCTGGTTCCAGCCCCAGCCCTGTGGGAAAAATCAAAGCAAGACACCTGGCACGGAGTCCACGGTCGCTGTCGTTACTGACATGCTGACTGTCGTGGCAACACCAGAACACAAGCCAAGGATGAACATCTGCACCACAAAAGCAAAACCGTCTCTCCAACCAGCTTCCATCCCACTTCCTGCACATCAGCTCGTCATGGCGTAAACCAGTAACGCACCCCACAGTGGTCATGCTGGGGCCCTGGGTTGAACATGAC
>JAJEJO010004904.1:467888-497264 GCA_020662805.1 Glaucomys volans | reverse complement strand
TAGAAACGCACTCCAACCCAATGAGCAGACTGCAGCTTCTTTCCTGCGACATGTCATCATGAGCTGTATTTATTTAATTTCTGCATACTGGGAAGGATTTCAGCCAGAGCTTGGACATGCTAGGCAAGTGCTATTCCACTGAGCCACATCCCCAGACCTTATCATTTTCTTCTTGGGACAGGGTCTCAGTAAGTTGCCCAGGCTGGCCTGGAACTTGGGATCCTGCTGCCTGAGTCTTCCAAGTTACTGAGACTTACAGGCGTGCGCCACCACGCACAACTCAAATGAATTTTTTCATGTTTCTGAAATCATAACTTTGCTTTGTCTTCTATTAAAAAAATATTCACCTCACCAGCCACAGCGATGTGTACCTGTAATCCCAGCAACTCCATAGGCTGAGGCAGGGGGATCGCAAGTTCTAGGCCAAGGCCAGCCTGGGAAACTTAGTTTCTAAATCAAATTTAAGGCCAGCCTCAGCAGCTAAGTGAGGCCCTGGCTCCAAAGCTACTTAAAAATAAATAAATAAATAAATAAATAAATAAATAAATAAATAAATAAAATTTTAAAAAGGTTGGGGATGCCCCCCTGGGTCTAGTCCCCAGCAGGAAAGATAAAAAACCTGTAGACAAGTATTTTACTTTGCAATAGCTAAACTTATTTTTTGTAGTTGTAGATGGACAGAATGTCTTTATTTTATTTTTTAAAAGATGTTTTAGTTGTCAATGGACTTTTATTTATTTATTTATTTATTTTATTTATTTATTTTGGAACCAGGGATTGAACTCAGGGACACTCGGCCACTGAGCCACATCCCCAGCCCTATTTTGTATTTATTTAGAGACAGGGTCTCACTGAGTTGCTAAGGGCCTCGCTAAGTTGCTGAGGCTGGCTTTGAACTCGCGATCCTCCTGACTCAGCCTCCCAAGTCGCTTGGATTACAGGCGTGCGCCACCACGCCCGGCTCTTTTATTTATTTATATGCGGTGCTGAGGATGGAACCCAGGGCCTCACGCAGGCCAGGCCAGCACTCTGCCCTGGGCCTCACCCCAGCCCCACAATGGCAGCCCCTGCAATGTTCCCAAGGAAATCCAAAATCTTTGTGCTTAAACCCCTTATTCACTGCACTGATTGATTTTTAAATTTCTAACGAATAGACTTCATGTTTAGAGAGCAGCTTTAGGCCCACAGAAGTGCAGTCCCTGGTGCTTCCATCAGCTTGGCCACCGCTCGGTCCACATCGTGGGGGGGAGGGTGGCACAGGTCACAGCAGGGCTCACTTGCACTGTTCACATCTGAGTTTTGCCAAATGGATGAGACGATTTACCCGCTGTTTCAGCGCCCTTCAGAATTATTTCGCTGCCCTAAAAATGCCCCCTACTCCATCTCGGCGTCCCTCCCACCCAGATCTCTTTCCTGTCCCCCTAGTTTCCACTTGTCCAGGACACTACGTAGTGGGACTCACACCAGCGAGCCTGGCTCTTGCCTTAGCAGCAGGCAGGGGACTTCACTCTTCCACCATCTCAACGTGCATTGTGTCCCCTGCTGAAGAGCACTGTGTGAATGAGCCCCACGGTTAAGCCATCGTCTTCTGAGGACATCTGGTTTGTTTCTGAGTCCCGGCATGAAGACTAAAGCTGCTATAAACATCCATGTGCGAGGGCTTCCCACATACTTCACTTTCAGAAAACAAATTCTGGGTCTGGGGTTACGGCTGGCTCTGTGGTAGAGCACCTGCCTAGCATGCCCAAGACCCTGGCTTTGATTCCCAATCCCCCCAAAATTATGAATAATTCAATGGGTGGTAAATTATAGGCATGTCATGCAATCTTTTTTCGGCAGGATCCGTAAAGATAGCATCAACTAGCCAGGCACGGTGGCGCACGCCTGAAATCCCAGCACTTGGGAGGCTGAGACAGGAGGATTTTGAGTTCAAAGCCAGTCTCAGCAACTTAGCGAGGCCCTAAGCAACTCAGTGAGACCCTGTCTCTAAATAAAATACAAAATAGGGCTGGGGATGTGGCTCAGTGGTCGAGTGCCCCTGGGTTCAATCCCCAGTACCAAAAAAAAAGAAAAGAAAAGAAAAGAAAAAGAGAGCTTAAACTAGCAGAACCACACTCTCTTCTCCAAGGAATCCTTGGCCTCAGTCACCTCCCCTGGACATTGTCACATTGCACTGCATACCCTGGTTTTGTGGCACTGATTAGAATATAAATCCACATTTATCTGGGCAGTTATTTGCCTCAAGTCCGTCTTCACAACCAGACTGTGTCAGCTGACACGTGACACGCACAGAACACCCGGCTGTTGTAAATGCGGGCAGCAGGGCCCATTTCCATACACACAGCAACGTACCACTGAGAAAAGATCATACGATTTAGCCAAACTGTACCCAAAGAATTTCTGCAAACTCTGAAAAACACTGTCCCCTGAGACCTTGAAGTGGGGACTTTATTTCAAGCACGCAGAAATCATCCTTTGCTCTCTAGAAATAGTAAACTAATCATCAAACAAATTGATCAAATCATTCTATTTCCCCCCAGGCAAAAGCTGACATAAATCAGCCAAGTTGACTTTTTTGATTAAACTAATATCGATGGCATTGATTTCATAAAAAGCCTTTATGAATTTAATAGTGATATTGGATAAAAAACTACATCCATGGAGTAGCTTAAGCAAATGTTTCAGAATATCAGTTTTGTGATTTGCTCTGACATTTAACAAGTCCATGAGCTAAGTGGCAAGACAGAGCCGCACGACTGTTCCGTCTGGAGCCACAGCCTGCCTCGGCTCAGAGTTGGCGATGACTCGCTGGAGCGGCATAAACAATACTGCCCTGCTTGCTTTGCTGTTCATTTTGGTCTTTGGAGGGAATTTCAGGGAGAAGGAACCTCAAGTCTGCAAGCAGTCAAATGCACAATGCCGGTTCCGTCTGCAGACGCTGAGTAGTTTCTGCAGGACCTCGAGAGATTAAAAACAAAGCCAAAGTCTGTAGAAATGGAGACCAAGTGCCCCGGTCCCCCTTTAAAGCTATCCTGCTGATCTGCTTTTTGGGCACCAGATCAATGTTTTAATCACATTTCTCAATTTGAGTACTAAGAGGGAAATTCCTGTTGGCTGTCAAAAACCCGAGCACGATACAAACAGCATCCGCAGCCGTGCCTCTGCTGGGGGCCGGGCATGCTCACTTCCATATCAACAATACACACAGGATGGTCCCTTCCCACGCGGTCCAGTCCTCGGGAATTGCCTGCTAACTTTCCTTGTGTTGGCATTTTTTCTCTTTTTGGTTCACTAAGTGCTGCCTGTTTGAGAAAAGCGAGACAATCCCTTGAAAACTGTTTGTGCAACACTTAAACTGAACTAAGAGGCATTAGGAATTTGGCGACAACACCAGAAGTCACCAAGAGGTGTGGCGAGGGAACTGCTAGGCCAGCTCGGCAGGGATGCTGTCCACTTCAGGCCTGCAGGTCCTTGGCCAGGCTCAGAATGCCCGACAGGTTCCCGGGTCCAACTGTTAGGAACTTTGAAAAGCCACCATTTCTTCAAGTGGCAGGCCACTCGGGGATGAAACTCAAGCTGCCCCGGAGGCCGCGGGCAGGCACAGCGCCAGGCTCGGTCTGCAGCCTGGATTGGAGCCGATTCAAACCGCTGATACTCAGGTGCACAGAGATCCCACCCACTAAAACAAACAAACAAACAAGAACAACCCACAGGGGCCGAGGGTTTAGCAAGCTCCGCAGAACACTTGCCCCCCATGCGGAAGGCCCAGGGTTCAAACCCCAGCACTGAGAAAAGAAAAAGAAAAGAAAAGAAAATGTCTCCAAAACGATGTCAGGGGCTCATTGTGGTCTTAAAGTACTTCTGATGTAACATAACATAAAGCTAGTCATTCAGAACAGGTGGGCTCTACGTAATGAAAATCACTCTAGCAATTTCTAGAACTCTCATCCGCACGCGTTAAACTTAAGGGCAGCTGTCAAGTTGTTTCCTCTCTATCCCCCCCGGGGCACCTGGGTCAGTGCCTTGCACAATACACGTTTGTGGAAGTGAATCACAACACAGGCAAACCAAATGACATTTATAGCCAATCTAACCACCGTGGGTTTAAAAGAACCCCATAGTTACCTTCCGCACACAGTGTAATTACAGCAAGGTATAAAAGTCAACCCTGAACACAACCTGGATACCATGCTCTGCCTCTTCAGCTCACGTCTCCTCATGTAACCAGAAGACAAGAAGCCACTCAAGACAGGTTTTGGGAGCTGGCTTAACAAAAGATTTGGTGGAAATGAACGTGCCGGGAGAACTACTCCTCCTGGACTCTCTGAGCTTCGTCACGCCGTGGGTGCATTGTGAACTAGTCCCTAGCACACCTTGAGGCGTGTCTGGCAGCAGAGGCACTTAGCCCATCCTTGAAGAGACTTCAAACACAGCACAGCAATCCTTTGAGTTCATGGGAGAAATTTTAAAGGACTTTTCTGAAGAGTTAAAGATGGATGGTTTTACGAAGAGAGAGTGAAGATGCCCAGCAACAATCTAGGAGGATTCAAATAACATCAAATCAGCCATTTCAAAGAGAACAAGTCTGAGGCCTTAGTACACTCAGTGTGGTACGCTCAGCACCTCTATCTAGCTCTAGAACATTCTCATTATCCCAAAGTTTGTTTTTTAATTTTTTGTAGTTGTGGATGGACAGCATGCTTTTATTTTATATGTTTATTTTTTTTTTCATGCTGTGCCAAGGACGGAACCCAGTGCCTCACACATGCTAGGCAAGCGCTCTGCCACTGAGCCCCAGTCCAGCCCCTCATTATCCCAAAGGCGAACCTGTGCCACTTGGCAGTTACCCTCCACCCTGCCCACCCCAGCCCTTGGCTGGCCAACACCAACCTGATTTCCTGGAAGTACTTTACTTATTCTGGACATTTTCTCTAAATAGAAGCATGCAGTATGTTTGGCTTTCATTCTGTATGACATTTTTAAGGTTCCTTCAGGTTGCGGCAGGATCAGGGCATCATGGCCCAACACTGTCCCGCTGTTGGATGGACCACATCTCCTTCATCCATTCCGCTGTTCAAGGAGGCTTGGCTTTTCCCATGTTTTGGCTTTTGCTTTGGTACGGGGATTGAACCCAGGGGTACTTACCCACTGAGCCATATCCCCAGCCCTTTTTATATTTTGTTTAGAGACAGGGTCTTGCTGAGTTGCTTAGAGCCTCACTATTACTGAGGCTGGCTTTGAATTCACAATCCTCCTGCCTCAGCCTCCCAAGTGCTGGGATTACAGGTGTGCGCCACAGCACCCGGCCCATCTTTTGGCTCTTGAGAACAAACCCATACAGGGTGTGTGTTTGAACACTGGTTTTCAGTCCTTCAGGTTTTCTACCTCCAAGTGGCAGTCTGGATCATGCTGTATGGTCCACGTCTACCCTCTGGGGAGTTGCCAGAGGTTTTGGTTTTCACCAGCGCTGGACCACTCTGCAACCCCAGCAGCAAGACCGAGGGGTCCAGTTTGTCCACTTTCTCCCCAACACTGGTTAGCTCCCTACACTTCCTGATTAGGGCTGCAGGGTGGGGGCGTGAGGGCGTGCCTCGCTGTGGCTTTGCTCTGCCTTCCTGCACGGGCGGTGGTGCTCAGCATCTTTTCTGTTCACTAGCCATCGTGTGGCTTCGTTGGAGGTCCAGTCTGTTTTCATCACTTCACTTCATGACAATAAAGAAAGATGATCTTAGTCTTTAATATCACTGTCTCTAAAACTGGCTTCCACAGGCACATTTTTATAATCTGGGTTTGCAAGTAGCAGAAATTAACTAAGTTCCTGAACTGTGTGTTGACAAAGGGCAAAATTCAAGACCGTCTCAAGTTTGCCAAATGTCACATTTATTGAGCATCTACTAGGTACAAAGTGCTCTTCTAGAAGCTGGTGACACAGCATCAAACAAACTAAACAGCCGGGTGAGGAGGCACAAGTCTGTAATTCCAGTGACTTGGGAGGCCGAGGCAGGAGGATTGCAAGTTCAAGGCCAGCCTCAGCAATTTAGGGAGACCCTGTCTTAAAATAAAAAATAAAAAGGCTGGAGATGTAGCTGGGTGGTAAAGCACTCCTGGGTTCAATCCAACAACAACAACAAAGAGCCCATCCTTCAGTAAGAGTCCTTGACTTGGTTCCTGGCCCCACGAGGTCGGTGTTAGCTAATCTAGTTGCCTGATTGTTCTCCCAGGAGCTCGCCCTATGATGCCCCTAGGGTGACCCGCTTTTTTATTCTGGGCCCTTAGCATTTTACTCATTTCCCCTGAGCTCTGCCTTCTGTCCACATCACCATGCCCACATTCCTCGTCCCTTTTTCCCATACTTCCTTTTGCCTCCCGTGGGTGCCGAGTCCTCATCCCTAAGACAGACCCACAATTCAAAGACTCCTAAATGCACAGCTTGCAAAACAGTACCTTTCACCTCCTCCCTAGCTGCTCTGATCTCTGCCGCAGGGGAGAATCGAGATACACATCTTTGTTTGTTTGTTTGTTTTTCCAGTCCTGGAATTAGAACCCACGGGGCTTTCCTAATGAGCTCTACCCCAGCCATTTTTATTTTTTGACACAGGTTCTTGCTAAGCTGCAATTCTCCTGCCTCAGCCTCCTGTGTCTCTGGGGTTACAGATACACACCACTGTCCGGCTCAGGCGATCCTCCTGCCTCAACCTCCAGGGGAGCTGGGACTTAAGGTACATCCCGTCTTTAGCAGGGCTTGCATCTGCAATAGCTTAACAGCCAGCCCCTCAGTCCAAGCAAGTGAGCGGGGTGGGGTTCATAGTCAAACAAACATTTATTTTTAAATAAACAGCTCTTTTTATAAACTAGCACACACTGGTGAGACCCACGAAGCACAGCTAATGGGTCTTTCTGGCTGGTACAACTAACTTCCGTTTTCAATCTGCCTTTGATAATCAAATGACAACGCATGGATCAGAAATGCGTGAAATGATCCGAAACCGTCCTCATCCCACCCAGCGGCTTCCAATGTCTCTCTAAGGTTTTCTTTGTCTAAATGGCTGTTCGTTCCACTTTCTAGAACAATAACTGGTGTTTTATCATTCAAGGAAATCTAGAAAGTGAAGAGAGGAGCCCCTCGTGCTCTCCTCTCCGCCAGGAGCTGGAGGACTTGTATCAGTGGGGCACGGGAGCGCCTCGAGTTCTCCTGGGGCATTACTGGACCTACCTTGTTTACTTACAAACTACGGAAGTGACAAAATGAATTAAAGAGCAAGCCTTTTGCAGGGCGTGGTGGCGCACGCCTGTAATCCAACCGACTTGGGAGGCTGAGTCAGGAGGATCGCGAGTTCAAAGTCAGTCTCAGCAACTTAGCGAGGCCCTAAGCAACTCAGTGAGACCCTGTCTCTAAATAAAATACAAAATAGGGCTGGGGATGTGGCTCAGTGGCTGAGTGCCCCTGAGTTCAATCCCTGGTTCCAAAAAAAAAAAAAAAAAAAGAGCAAGCCTTTCCTTTCAAGTTTCTCAGCCAAACACGTTTTTGCTCACCAAAACAGTGCTTGGTATTTTTGCCTACAGAGTCACACTCAGGACGCTCAGTCTATGCACAGAGAGCCCCAGGACCCAAGCAATGGCCTAATGATTCTATTTCTGTCCACTTTTACATCCTTGAACCCTCTGCAAACCTCCTATTAGCATCATTAGCATTTCTTTGAGCCTCAGCGTGGGAACTGTACATAGAATTTCTAAATGCAGATGCAGCCTTCGCACTAGTGACTCGGTTATAATTGACATGGATGCATCGCCTGTGAATCAGGGCTCCTGGGATGAAGCGGATGCGGAGCTCAGATAACCAAAGAACTCTCAGTTGAAGGGACTCAGTGTCCTTCCTGTGGCCCAGTTAGCCCAATTCCTTGATCTCTTCTACTATACCCGAAACAAGAAAGTGCTCATTGAGTTTCTTTCTTTCTTTTTCTGTGCTGGGAATTGAGCCCAAGGGCGCTTTCCCACTGAGCTACATCCCCAGACCTTTTTATTTTGATACGGAGGACTCACTAAGTTGCTGAAGCTGGCCTTGAATTTGGGATCCTCCTGCCTCAGCCTCCTGAGCTGCTGGGATCACAGGCGCGTGCCACCATGCTTGGCCTATGATCAGTCTTAATGTCTTCATGTCAGAACTTCTTACTTTCCTACTCTGTCATCTTCAGAGAAAATAAGAATTACAATTTCTTAAATGTTTCTCAGCTTTTCAATTCCATATTCTAAGGGGTTTCTCCAAAGAGAAAATGATCTCATTTTATCTTTAAACTGGAATAAAAGGACACACAGTAGCCCTGCCCTTTAATAAATGAAGGGGTTCAGGGGTGTAGATCCAGGGTGGAACACATGCTTCGCATACACAAGGCCCTGAGTTCAAATCCTAGCACCAAAAATGAAAATAGAAAGGAAGGGACAGCGTGCTGGGGGGTGCACAGCTGTATCCCCAGCAGTTCAGAGGATGCAGCTCCATGGTAAAGCACCACTGAGTTTAATCCCAAGTGTCCCCCACAAAAAGGTGGGGATCGTGTTACTAGCATCTATTACAGCATCCAAGGATACTGTTCCGATTACCAATACTGTACAGTAAATCACCCCCAAAACTTAGTGGGGAAGAATCATTTTATGATGAGTCAGGAATCTGGATGGGAACCCGTGGTTGAGGCCTGAGCTGGGGGCCGGAATCATCTGGAAGCCCTTCGCGTGGATGGCTGAAGCTGAGTAGGGCTGTCGCTGAGACCTCAGTGTGCCTGTCGGCAGGCGCCTCTGCGGCTCCCCGAGGCCTCTCCAGCTGGGGAAACCGGGTTTCTTAACAATGTGGCGCTGGGTTCCAAGAGCAGGGTGAAAGTGCGTGGCGTGTCTGGATCCCGCCTCAGAAACCGCATGGTATTGCTGTCACCACACTCACTGGTCAAGGGAGTCACAAAGAGGAGTGCCATCACATTGGAGATGAGCGCGTGGGGTGGGAGACGTTGCAGACGCCTTGCAAAACAGAAAGGCACTCCCGGGAGGGAGAGTCGCCCCAAATCTGCTTTCTTTGGTGATCTGGTATTACCAGCTCTCAACTCCCTCTGAGGAGATAAGAGGAAAGTCACACAGCGCGTGTTACGACAGAAATCTTAGCCAACACGGTGTGAACTGATGAAATCTACGCTCCCTGTCCGTCTCCCCGTGTCAGAAGACGCACATGGGCGGCTGTCGCAGGAGCAGAGTCCGTGCTGGGGGACCGTCTACCAACACCGAAAGTGCACCATGTGCGACATTAACTTCTGACATCTGCCAGACTCACTGCCCGCCGGGGCTGCCCACGGCTGCTCTTCACAATCTGACCGCGAAGATCATTTTACCTTTCAGCTCCTGGAAGCCTCACGCTCTCCTTATTATGCTTTTATAAAATGATTTCCAGAGTCAACCCTAACAGTCCGCTCCCAACAAGTTTCACATAATGATTCCTAGTAAGGTAAACACTTGAGCAACAGAGGGCCCAGCCACCGTCCAAAAGGGCAATGACAGGGGTGGTAAGTGACAGAGCTCTCGGGTTGCTCGGAGGACCATCACCACACCAAGGGCTTGGAGTTCCACCCTCAAAACTGTGGCTTCTGATTTTCCCAAGTTATGTCTTCAGCCTAGACCCCTCCCTCAACGCCAGATGCACATGCTTAAGTAGCTAGCAGACAATCCGACCCGTGGACACCCACCTCCGTCCTGGGCTCCGCTCCTTTCCTGCCTCCTCACTGATATGCCACCCAATCTGACATGCACTGCCCTTTTCCCTTGGCTCGGAATGATGCCCAACACACAGTAGGTGGTCAGCAATACTATTTGAGTTAAGAAATGGTGACCCATCTAGTACCTGAGTAAACCACAAAGGAAGGAAGAGAGAGGCTGAGAACAGTGGTGTCCGGAAGTGGGTGGCTGGGGAGAGAAGCAGCCCCAAGGCTGCCGGATGCCAAATTCGTGATAAAGAATAAAATAAGCAGGCAGGCATGGAGGTGTGCCCCTGTGATCCCAGTGGCTCAGGGGGATGCAAGTTCAAAGCCAACCTGAGCAACTTAGCGAGACCCACCCTGTCTCAAAATAAAAAGGAAGGAGGGCTGGGGATGTGGCTCAGTGGTTGAGCACCCCAGGTTCAGTTCCAGTACAAAAAAAGAAAGAGAAGAAGGCAAAAATCAAGGATGCAGGAGAAATCAAAAGAATCACAGTGCTCAAGGGCACTACCTAGACCACATCAGAATCCCGTAGGGGAGCTTCTGGAAGTATAGATGCTCGAAAATAAATAAATAAATAAATAAATAATAGAATGGCTGATTCTCAGACTTGCCAATTTGGAAAGTGCTGGAAGGGATGAGATAAACACCCAACATCCACTCTTGGAACAACTTTTGAGATGCAATTTTGAACAGAGATTAGAATGAAAAAGTCCTACGCAGGACTAATTATGCTGCCTCTGCCGAAAGAACTGAATGGGTTAACACAGGCATCCACAGGCATCCGAAACAGCTCCATTCTATCCTCAATGTAGAGCTGTCCCTCTGGAGGAGGCGAATGCCTCTGGCTCCCGGTGCTCGCTGTCACCAGCCATTAAATCCACCCAGCCCTATCCTGATTTTACGCTCTCCAAGAGCCGTGCTACAGAATTTAGCTTGCCACAGAGATTAGCCTGTGGGGGGAGAATGTACAGATCAGCAAATACGAATATCCAGTCTCCTTGTGAGAATGCTTCTCACTCTAGGTTTAAGCGCTGCTTGCTGGGCTGGGGAGGAGACCCTGGATCCGATGCTCAGCGCTGCCTGCCCACCACCCCACCCCAAATGCATTCTGGTTTATGCATCAGTCTTGAGAGTTTGGTTAGTGTGAGTCACTCCCGGGCATACTGAAAACCAGAGTCCCGTTGAGCTGAGGTTCAAATGCTGATAGCCTTACCAAGACTGCCTGCTACAGAGGGGGAGGAGAAAGAAGTGATGGCAGCTGGGGGAGTGCACACTGGTGCGACCATGATGGAAAGCAGTGTGGAGATTCCTCAGAAAACTTGGAATGGAACCACCGTTTGACCCAGCTATGCCACTCCTTGGTTTACGCCCAAAGGACTTAAAATCAGCACACTACAGTGACACAGCCACATCAATGTTTATAGCAGCTCAGCTCACAATAGCTGAACTATGGAACCACCCTAGGTGCCCTTCAACAGATGAATGGATAAGGAAAATGTGGTGTATATATACAACGGAATATTACTCAACTTTAAAGAATGAAATTCTGGCATTCGCTGGTAAATGGATGGAGTTAGAGAATACCATGCTAAGTGAAATAAGCCAAACCCAAAAAACCAAAGGCCAAATGTTTTTTTCTGATATGCAGAAACTAATTCACAATAAGAGGTGGGGGGATAGGGAAGAATAGAGTTACTTTAGGTTAGGTAGAGGGGAGTGAAGGGAGGGGAAGGGGGCGGGGTAGGAAGTATAATAGAGCGAAACAGACATGATTACCTCGTGGACATGTCTGACTGCATGACCGAGGTGATCCTGCAATACAAATAATCAGAAAAATGAGATGACACTCCATTTACGCGTGATCTTTCAAAATGTGTAAATGCATTCTACTGTTATGTATGACTCATTAGAACAAATACATGAAAAAGAAGCAATGGTAGGTTTGAGTTTTATGTTCCACTGGTGGAAAAGGAACAAAAAAAGGACTTGAAAAAGAAATGAGGCTGAAACACCGGCACGGGGGCTTCTGCCTTCTCCCAGGCTGCCCAGGAAAGCCGCGCCCTTACCCGGATCCTAGCCAGTCCGCCCACTCAGGCTCCCCACCACACGCCCTGCTCACCGAAGAGCTCCAGGTCCTCCAATACCCTGGGCCTCTGGACCATGGCTGGGACCACCCCTCTGCCTGGACACCCCACTGTCCTCTCCTTCAGCTGTCTTTCAGGACTCTGCTTGGTGCCCAAGCTGGGCTACGCTCCTGTGCACACGTTTCCATAGTTACCCTCCACTGTCCCCACCACACAGCACTGTAGCTTCTGATCTGTTGCTGTATCCACAGGCCACGAACCACCCCAAGCAAAAACCCCGTCTTAGCAGGACATGGCAGCCTGCGCCTGGGTCCAGCTACTGGGGAGGCTGGGGTGGAAGGATTGCCTGAGTCCAGAAGTTCAAGGCCAGCCTGAGCAGCACAGCAAGACCCTGACTGAAAAAAAAAGGAACCATGTGTTGGCACTTAGTAGATGCTCAAGAAATACATAGTAAGGGATGAAGTAAGTCCCAAGTGTATTCACTGTTTTTCTCTCATCTGGTATGTTATTTCTGCAATTTAATTCGGTTTCTTCTTCTTCATCTTCTCTTTGGTGCTGGGGATTGAACCCAGGGTCGCTCCACCACTGAGCCACATCCCCAGACCATAAAAGACATATTTTATATGCACGTACTTATGAAATCCAAATGCCTTTGATGCTGTCGAAGGCACATCAGGAATTTCCTTATGTATCTTCCCTAAAGTAGATATTTTAAAATCTCTTAGCTATCTTTGCTAACAAAAAATCAATCCCAAACTAAGTTGATACATAGAATAATTTATTAGATATCTCAAGTGGCAAATATCCAGCTTTTTGAGGGGAGAAATAATGTAACTTTAGTAGGACTTTTTTTAAAGTGATAAAAATAGCCCAGGAGAACTGTAACCAACCCCTAGGGATCGATTAAAATGGTCTCTCCAAGAGACTCAAGTATATGTAAAAAATCAGTATATTTAGTGTTCTGGAGTGCGTTTTGTAATTTTGTTAAAAAGAAAACAATAGCTATGCAGTTGACAGGGCCTTCTGAATTCATGTTACTTTCCAAAGCAATGATTTCCAGGCCCTTTCCTGATATCAGCTCATTTTATTTTATTTTTGTACTGGGGATTGAAACCAGGGGTGCTTAACCCCTGAACCACATCCCCACCCCTTTTTTATATTTTATTTAGAGACAGTCTTGCTAAATTGCTGAGGCTAGCCTCAAACTAGTGATCCTCCTGCCTCGGGCTCCTAAGGAGCTAAGATTACAGGAATTCGCCACCACACCTGGCTCCAGGTCATTTTATGTTAAACACATACACAGAATTTGTGGACCAAGACTTTTTTGTGTGAAAAATCAGAAGGCGAGGATGTGAACCACTCACTTTTCAGGACACCTGCTTGTATCAGGAGAGTCCAGCGGTCTGTTCCCCAGAGCTGGGCCTCTCCCTCAACCCTCCCCTCACTATGGAAATGTGGATCTGCTCATGGCCTCTCATCCAGGAATCTTAAAGCCGTGTGGTCACGCCTCCTCGTGAAGAGAAAGGCAAGCACCGTCTCCCACTCTTCAATCAGGCGAGGGCAGGGATGCAAGGACTCGCCCAGCACTGATAACATTAGAGCAGGCGAGTGGGGCGCCCGGCCAGGCCTGGGAGCTGTCCACTTGGCCTGGAGTGCCCGCACCCCTTCTCCCAAGACAAACGAAGGCATTCAGGGACCCACTCTCGATCTGGCTCTGCAAACAGGAGCACAGGGGGGAAGCTTCCTTCAAAGGTGCCAAGTTCTCTTTTGCCGTAGATAGGAGAGAGAATGTTCAGCTTCCTGTTCCTCCAGAACCAAAACTCTGTTCTTTGTTTTCGGGTTTTGTTTCAGTACAGGGGATTGGACCCAGGGGCAGGACACAGCAACGTCCCTGGTCCCACCCCCTTTTTTGAGACAGGGGCTCACTAAGTTGCCCAGGGTGGCCTTGAACTTGTGATCCTCCTGTCTCAGCCTCCGGAGTCACAGGCCTGTGCCACCACGCCCAGTAAGAAGCAGCAAGACTCCCAGTCCTGCGTGGGACATGCAGAGCACCCACAAAGAGGCCAATACCTATGTTCCTCCCTTCTCTTTCTCAGTTTAATTAGAAAAATACTTTCAACCAGGCTGGGGCTGGGGCTGAATGGCAGGGCCCTTGCCCAGCATGTGTGAGGCTCTGAGTTCAATCCCCAGCACCGCAAAATAAGTAAAGGACGAAAGCCTCTCACCAAGGCATACCGTTAGACACAAAATCAGAAATGTGATACTACTGATTAGGATCCAAACAAACTAATTTCTATAAATTAGAAAAGGCGGGGGTGAGAGGTGCTGAGGGTGTCGCTGAGGGGTAGAGTGCTTGCCTAGCATGCAGGAGGCCCTGGGTTTAATCTCCAGCACCAAAACCCCAAAACCTTGGATTTGAAAGAAGAGGAAGAAGATGACTTAGCATGGGCCAACAGCCTGCTGGGAGTTAAACTTCGCTCGGGACTGCTTCTACCAGGTCTGCCGCCAGCTCATAGGAGGCTCGGACTCTCAGTGAGCCTCAGGGAGTGGTGACAAGTGCTTCACAAGCAGAACCCACGCAGTGTCAGGACACAGGAGTGAGGTGGGGGGAGGGGGCGACCTGAGACCTGGGCACAGAAGGCACAGTTTTAAAAACTACTTTCAACTAGCCTGGCGCGGTGGCGCACGCCTATAATCCCAGCACCTGGAAGGCTGAGTCAGGAGGATCGCGAGTTCAAAGCCAGCCTCAGCAACTTAGCGAGGCCCTAAGCAACTCAGTGAGACCCTGTCTCTAAATAAAATACAAAATAGGGCTGGGGATGTGGCTCAGTGGTGGAGTGTCCCTGGGTTCAATCCCTGATACCAAAAGAAAAAAAAAAAAAAAAAACTACTTTCAACTTACTTTGTGTCAGGAAAAGAACAAAACAAAACAAAAACAAAGAAACAACCTGTATGGAAACACTGGCAGCAGGGTGAGCCTGGGGAGGAACTGGGCCTGAGACTCGCTCACCCACCACATGCAGACGGGCAAGTTCACCAGGTCCTTTTCAGGTTATGGAAGGCTGGGTTGAGACCCCCTAATCAAGGAGCATTAGGCGCTTGACAAATGTCAGCTCTCTTCTATGTTCACGTTTTAAAAAATGGGGGAGAATTTGGGTTCTTTGCATAATTCTTCACAAAAGCAAGGCAGCAGAAGAACAGGACCCCATGTAGCGACGAAGACTGAGGACTCCGGAGGAATAAGTGGACACAGCAGGATGGACGCTGAGGTCACCCTGGAGGTGGGGTCCCGAGCACACTGGGGTGCCCAACGTTGTTTTCTCTAAGTTCACGTGAAAACGTCCACATGAAAAACAGCAGAGGTGTCCAGGGACTTGGGGGGCTGAGGCAGGACGCTCCCAGGCCAGCCTCAGCAACTTGGCAAGATGACCAGGATGCAGCTCAGTGGTAAAGTGCCCCTGGGTTCAGTCCCTAGTAACAACTACAAGAACAAAGTTCGAACAAAAATGATCAGTTTTAAAGTTATGAACTTCAAAAAAACAAAAACAGAACAGGGTTTGGAGGGTGCGGAGCCTGTAGCTCGGGGGTAGCGTGTTTGCCTGGTGTGCAAGGTCCTGTGTCCCCGCCCCAACACTGAAAAAAAAAAGACAAAAATGGGAATCTAGAGCCCAAGGCCCCAGGTGGAATCCCTGCTTCCCACTGTGTGAACCTGGGTGACATCTGACATCTGAGCCTCAACTCCTCTCTTCTGAGAGGGTACACCGGTGGCGTGGCTGGTGCACAAAGGACTTGCTGCCCAGCAGCAAGGCCTTACCCTGAAGGTGGCCTGTCTTCTGAGCTGAGGTCACGTTTTCTACAGCACCCAGTCTACGACTGAGCCAGACTGCAGCCGAGGTCCCACTCCTCCCGGTGAACCACAGCTAATGAATGAGCAAGGCCGGGTAGGGAGTCTGGCCCTCCCTGCCCATGCCAGACTCCCTGAGCCGGTAATCTCTGCCCCGGAGCGCATGAGGGCCTGGTGTTCCGATCTGGTGGTTTCCTCCCTTTTCCTGTCACGGGGCTCCTCCCCAGTACCTCCTGCGTGACACCACCCCAGCACCCAGTGCAGCACCAGGCCACGCAGCAGCAGCGAAGTGCTCGGGCGGTTCCCGGAGGCCACAGCTCTCCGCAAACCCCGGGATGAGAGCGAGGGGCTAGAGTGGCGGAGGGCACGTACAGGTGAAATGTCGCCAGATCTACGGGGTTTATGCATGGATAAGCCGTTTCCATTTTTAGAAAACACAGACTACAGAAGTACAAATGGAAACTGTGACTGCTGAAACAGATACAAGGAAACTATAGGTGCTAGTTTAAGAACCAAGAACTCATTACTATTAAAAACCAAATCTGAGCCAGGCATGCTGGTGCACGCCTGTAATCCCAGCAGCTCTGGATGCTGAGGCAGGAGGATCTCGAGTTCAAAGCCAGCCTCAGCAACTTAGGGATGCCCTAAGCAACTCAGTGAGACCCTGTCTCTAAATAAAATACAAAAAAGGGCTGGGGATGTGGCTCAGTGGTGGAGTGCCCCTGGGTTCAATCCTTGGTAAAAAAAAAAAAAAAAAAATCTGGGCAAAAATCTCATTCTGGCTGGGTGTGATGGCCCACATCTATAATCCCAGCAACTGGGGAGGCTGAGGCAGGAGGATTGCAAGTTCAAAGTCAACCTGAGCAACTCAGCAAAACCCTGCATCAAAATGAAAAAATTTGATCGCAAGGCCTCAGCGATAAAGTGCCCTTGAGTTTAATTCCCCAGTACCAAACAAAAATAAAAACAAAACAAAAAGACTAATTCTGATTATTAGAATGACATGTTCTAATTTAAAAAAGAAAAGAAAAAGAAAAGAAAAGAGGAACACCATACAGTTTATGTAATGTTACAATCTAAATGTGAAAGGTCTTAGGCTTTTGCAATAAGGAAATGAAGTCCCATCTACATTTCCTTTCTTGTTGGTTGGCTGGTATCTATTTCTAGTATTCAACAATGGAAGTTCTTAAATGTTATGTAAATTTAACACAAAATCTTACAAAGAGGATGAGGCTTATGAAATAAAAGTTGATTTTTTTTTTTTTTTTTTGGAACCAGGGATTGAACTCAGGGACACTCGGCCACTGAGCCACATCCCCAGCCCTATTTTGTATTTTATTTAGAGACAGGGTCTCACTGAGTTGCTTAGGGCCTCGCTAAATTGCTGAGGCTGGCTTTGAACTCGAGATCCTCCTGACTCAGCCTCCCAAGTCACTTGGATTACAGGCGTGCGCCACCACACCCAGCCAAAAGTTGATTCTGATAATCAACATTAAAAAAACAAAACAAAAAAACCTTGTAGTCCCAGGTACTTGGGCAGCTGAGGTGGGAGGGGAGTTGAATCCAGGAGTTCAAGACCAGCCTGGGCAACACAGGAAAACCCTGTCTTGAAAACAACTAATAACAATTCTTAGCAGCACATACCTCCAAATTACCCTCTGATATGATGTGCATATGTGGCTTCTCGTGATTTAAAAGATTTTTGAACTGGCCACACTGTGAGGCTCTAGCTAGTTAGAGTACACGCTGCTAAAACAGGAGACAAATATTTCCTCATAAACACGAATTCCAGGAGACTTCACACCCACATTCTAAAATCTAATTAGATGAATTTCCCAGGGCACTCATTTATTCTTGGTAGCCTGCAATTTTTAAGTGTCAAAATAAAGCCTTATTTTTAAATGTGGGTGGGGTTGACAGAGCACATGAGTAACCCTGTGCCTCGGCCCAGCAGGGAGGCAGGTGCTGCTGGACGGGCTCACCCCCATGCAGCGTGGGGAGCCATGGGGTCACATGGTAAGGGAAGAGCCTGACAAGACTCCCTGGGGGCTGGAAGGAGTTTTACCTACTAAAGCACAGCCCAGGCAGATTTGCAGGGTCGTGTCTAAGGGATGAGGCAAAAGCCACAGGCCAACGTGAATGTGAACGTGAACATGAGCATGAGCCACAGAAGCACGGGCCACCCAGGTGTGGTTCCCTTCCATTTAGGATCTGCTAACAGGAGAAGTCTGGGTGCAAAGCATGTGGGAATGAAGAGGACAGAATCAATCCCATTCACCGTCTCTTCCTAGGGACCTCGGTCCTGTCCCATGGCTGGGGAAGTGCTACCTTGCCTGGCAGCCTGGGTATGCTCATCCCAAACAGGAATCTTTGAAGGGCAAAAAAGAAAGAGCAGGAGAGCTGTGGATGGTTGTTGGGGCCACACTGCAATTTAGCCACCAAGGGTGGCTAGAAGAGGTCATGATTCTCCAAAACCTGGAACAATCAATAATTACTTGGAGATTAAAAAAGATTAAGTATTTCCTTGTTTGAGGTTTTAACACACTTTAAACTGTTCTATATAATCACACCTATACTTATCAGGCGGGAACAACAGAGGCAACTTGCCAGACTGACCTGAAGTCAGAGCCTCGGGGTGCAGCTCAGGGGGAGAGCCCAGCACCCAGCACCCAGCACCCAGCACCCAGCGCACAAGGCCTCAGGCTCAACCCCCAGCACAGAAGAGAACAGAAAGGTACCCAGGCCACCAAGGACTTACAGGTGGGACAGAGGGAATGAGATGTCTCTGTACCTCCCACTCAACTCCGCTGCACACCTGAAGCTGCTCTAAGAAGACTTTCTTTAAAAAGGTGCCTGGAACTATTTAAGAGTTGCCAACTGTATCTTTGAAAGTGCGGGAAGGTGTTTTAATGACCTTCTCGTGATATTTTAAAAAAGGAAAAGTTAAAACAAAAGGGAAAGAAGAGCTGCATCCTTCATTGAGTAAATATGGATTGAACGCCTCCATTGGGTCAGGCGTCGTTCCCGGACAGCAGGTGGATAACTCTCACACCGCTGCCCACTCAAAGGACACACTGCAGTGGATGTCGGCACAGACAACAGAGCTGAAGGGACAGTGCATGCCTGACATTGTCCTAAAACCACAGGTAAGAAGAGGAATGCAGAATCCACTCAGGTGGCTTCTCACTGGCCAACCAACATGCATTATTCAGGTCTCCCTGTCGCTTCCTTGTAGCCTGGCTGCTTCAGTTCTCATTAGCACCTGAGCAGAGAAATAAGGATGGATGGCAGAGGACACCAGGTGACAGCACAGCCAGGTCTGTCAAGGAAGAATCAGCTGCAAGGCCTGGATTGGTGACAGAGCCAAAATTTCCAGTGGATTTATTTGTATGTCACACTAATGAGCCAGCTAATAAAAAGCTGAAGTGACACTTCAATAACCTGTCACGCCTTCCAATAAATAGGGACAAAAACCTACTCCAACACTCTTGCTTTGCCCTCTCTCCAGTGGCCAGTCACGGTTTCAACAAGGTGGTAACAAATTCACCCTGTTGACATTACCTTGTTAATACCACTGAGCTCCATCCCCAGGCCCATTCTGGTTAATCTTACATAGAAACAAAAATGACAGCATTTGCCTGGCTTGCATGAGCCCCTGGGTTCAATCCCTAGCTGAGAGAGAGAGAGACAGAGAGAGAGACAGAGAGAGAGGAGAGAGAGAGAGAGGGAGAGAAAGGGGGGGAGGGAGAGAGAGAGAGAGAGGGAGGAGGGAGAGGAAGAGGAGGGAGGGAGGGAGAGAGAGAGAGAGAGAGAGAGAGGAAGGAAGGAAGGAAGGAAGGAAGGAAGGAAGGAAGGAAGGAAGGAAACAAACATAAATGTTTATTTTGACTCTGATGTTGTCTCTGAGAGCTAAAACCTGCTTTATCTGCTTTCACAGAAATAAGAAGAGACCCTTCAATGTATATATTGTGACTTAAGACAGACTTGAACAGATGCCTTGCACAGTAGCTGTTCAATAAAATATTAAAAAATATTTAAAGGTGATCTTATGAAGACACACACACACACACACACGTATTTATTTTTGGTACCGGAGATTGAACCCAGGGGCATTTAAACACCGAGTCACATCCCCAGCCCCCCCTTTTTTTTTTTAATTATTTTTTATTTTGAGACAGGGTCTCACCAAGGTGCTGAGGCTGATCCCCAACTTATGATCCTCCTGCCTGAGCCTCCCAAGTCACTGGGTTTACAGGCGTGCACCACCATACCCCGCCAGAAATCATTTTATTCAAACCTAATTTCTGGAGATGTAGCTCAAGGGTGGAGCACCCACCTGGCATGTGCAAGGCCATGCAGGTCCAACCCCAGACCACACCAAACAAAACAAAATGTAAATTAATCCAATAAATTATCGCAAATTACAATTTTGAGTTCATTTTTATATTTGCACGGTAACTTCCTGACGACGACAGCTTCTCAAAAATTTCCTAGAATATGATTTACTTTTGTAAAGTATTCAGAGAACAAGAGAAAGGTATTACTCCCTTCAGAAAGCAGGATGTGGCTTAAGAACAGGCCGTGAACATGAGATGCATTTTTTTCAGTTCCTGCAGGGCTGGGGGTCAAGCCAGGCCCTTGCACATGGGAGGCCAGGCCTCTTCCACCGAGCTACATCCCCAGCCCTGAAACCTGCAGTTTTAAAAAGCCTACATGGGTTTTCACTAAAGTCCTAAACTGTGTGCAAAGCCTGGTTGCTCCCGTGAAGGTCCATGCAAGCTGCAACCACCTGTTACAAATAACTTAGGGCCACCCAGACCAAAGCCCTGCTCTCTAGCGAGAAGCAGGATTCTGCCAAGCTGGGCTCCAGCGCCCGTCATTATCTCATTACACATGAGCACCATCCCAAGCCACCATTTAAGGAAAACCCTCAATCACTGTTTTCCTCTGGGCTGCCCAGTGCACCGCACATCTCAAGCCTCTGACCACCAGAAGTGGGGCTTGCTCTTCAGCTCCAACTGCTTTCATATTTTAATCTCAAGAACTACTAATAAATTAAGGCAGCTGAAGACAGACATTTTCCTGCCCTGTGGGTCTTTGCATTTCAAATTAGAACTAAAAATCCGCTCTTTTTCAGTCCTGCGATGCTGTGCCATTCCTTCGCCTCTATTAAGAGGTAAGCTGTTCACAAGTAGAGCTCCCGGGCCTAGGAACGCCTCGGAAAACAACCTTGCAGCCCTGAATTTGTACCCACAGACTTGCTAACTGGTTCGCTCTTCCTCATCAAGCAACCGAGTAAAACAAAAATGTTCAAATTCTTCACAACTTCCTCCCTTAAAATGTTTTCCAATTATTCTTTAATTTAAAAAATTTGGATGTTGATAGAGTTTTATTTGATTCATTTATTTATATGCAGTGCTGAGAATCGAACCCAGTGCCTCACACATGCCAGGCAAGGGCTCCACCACCAAGCCCCAGCCCAGCCCTCCAATCATTCTTATGTAGAAATCTCAAGCATACGCAGTGGAAGGAATATTATCAGGCACTGTCCTGCATCGATCAGCCAGCTTCAATCAGGACCAATTTTGTCTCCAAATCCCCCACCTACTTACTACCCCTGCAAAGTTTGAGGCAAACCCAAGATTTCATATCCTGCATATACATTTCAGTCCCCATTTATGTTTTCATTTTGTATTGGGACATTATAATTAGACATCATAGTGGGATTCATTAGGCCATATTCCTACATACACATTATTTGGTCAGTCTCATTCCCAGTACCTTTCCTTTCCTGCCCCTCCCCCCATTTATTTTCAGTGATTCCTGTCCTTGTCTTCCTTCCCATCCCTCCACTCGCTAAAGAAATATTTATAGAATGATGCAGGCAATGGGAGCTATTTTATCATTTCTTCCCCTAGCCACCTCCCCTCTTCTGAGATACCTGCTGTGACATTCACTGACATCACTATGGAATGCCTGCCTCCATGTTCTGTCCCCAATTCACTCCAAAACATATTGTATTTTTCCCTCCATAATTCCATCCTTCTGTTTGAGCACTGGGAAAAAAAAAAATTCTATTCTCTTGATGAGGATTACTTTTGATTTGCTCCCCATCCCCCAAAGAGAAAAGGGAGTAGGGCCCAGAGGTGCCTGCCTGTAATCCCAGCAACTGTGGAGGCTGAGGCAGGAGGAGCTCAAGTTTGAGGCCAGCTTCAGGAATTTAGTGAGATTCTGTCTCAAAATAAAAAATAAAAAGAGCCGGGGGTGTAGATTAGTAGTAAAGCACCCAGGGTTCAACCCCCAGCACAAAAGAAAAGAAAAAAGGTCAAAGCTAGTGGAAGAGGCATTGAGGCATTGAAGGGGAAAGAAATACAGCACTTAAAGGGGTGGATTTTTGCCTAATTAGGTGTGTGCAAATATTTAAAACTCTCTGTAAACTTATTTTCAAAATGGATATTTGTAAACATGAACTGAAATTTTGTCATGAATCGATTTAGACAGAGGATGTTTATAAAATGAATGATCTTAATTGAAGGGAACTATTGCCTTCAGGATTCTAGTATTAATAACAGTAGCTGCTTTGGAGCCTAAGAAATGGTTATGTAAAAACAATTAAAGCCCAAAAATGTTTTTTTCAGGGAGGATGCGCTCTGTTTCGGTAATTGCTCTAACCTTGTTTTATTTTGACATGAGATTTCTTGGCCTCATCCCAGATAGCAACCACCACCCCACACTTTCTCCTCCACACCCTTCACAGATGGAATTCCAAAAGGTAGGAAGCAGGCACTTTGGAGTTCATCCTGGGCAGTGGCTCGTCTTGAGCACAGTTCAGTGCAATAATCGAGATTTCGGCAGCTCTCCCCCTGGCCACTGCACTGCCGTCTCTTGCCCAGTGATTTCCCCAGGAACCGGGGGAAGGCAGAGAAACAAGCTGCGTCTCAAACAGCCTTTCCCCGTGGGTATGGCCTACGAACTGCCTTGGATCGCCTGGTGGCCCACCTCCGTTGGTGCCGGCGACAGCTTCTAGACACCACGCTGCCTGCTTACCCACCGCATCCCCAGGCAAAGGGCATCCGCCGGGCACCCCTCTCTGCCACCTTTCCCCATTTGAAACTGTCTCCTCTGGGCAGCAGATAAAGCACGGTCCGCCCTGCGAAGGCTGCTCCTGAGACTGATAACCCAAGACCTCCAACCCCCCTACTCTCCTCCTGGGGCCGAACGCCGCAGCCCCCTCAAATTCAGGATCGGAGTCGCTCCAAATAACTACAAGTGCGCCCCGAACCGCCCCGGGTGTGAAGTCCCCGCTTCCAGACGGAAGACCTCACTTCTCGTCTCTGACACCCCCAAATCCCCGGCGGGACCCGGAGCCCGCCGCGGCCGCCCCGCCCCCAGGGGAGCGCCGGATCCGCCGGCACCGCGGCGGAGGGTAGGCAGCCCGGGAAGCCGGCCGCGGGCGCCTGCACGTTACGCCGCCCGGCGGAGCCCGGGGCCTCCGCGCCCCCAGCCACGCCGCTGTCGGGCATCGCCCCGGGGACGAAGGCTCCTCCCGACACGCCCGCCGGCCTCGGGGCGCCGGGGAGAGGGAGGCCGGCCCGCGCCCCCTCCCCGGCCGCGGGGGACCCGGACCCGCGCCTTCCTCCCAGGGCGGCGGGGGACCCGGCCCCCTTCTTCCCCGGCCGAGGGTACCCAACCCGCGTCCGCGGCTCAGGCGGCGGGGACGCACAACCCCCTCGCCTCCAGAAGGCGAACTGGCTCGCACCTCCTGCGCGGCCAAGGCCAGCGGGGCCGCCGGGACCCGCGCCTCCTCCCCAGGCCGCGGGGAAACACAGCCCGCGCGCGGCACCCTCCCGGGCCGCCGGCGGGCCCAGCCCCTCACTCACCCAGAGCTCAGTGCCCCAGCTCATGGTGCAAGGGGCGGGAAGGGGCGCTCCGCGCGGCGGGCGCGGCTCTCCGGTCCCCCTCCGGGTGATCGCCTCGCCCCTCGAGATCCCCGCGACCGCGGAAAGACGGTGTCCGCGCGGCCGCCGCGGGCTCGGGATCGCGGCTCCGGGCCCTGGGTCTCCTCCGCGGCTCCTCCTCCCAGTCGCTCCACAGCAAAATGGCCCGAGGAAGCAGCAGCCGCGGCCGCCGCAGCGCCCGCCCGCCCCACACCGGGAGAGCGAGGGGAGGGGACGCAGGGGAGGGGACGCAGGGGAGGGCGCAGCCGGGGCAGGGGCGGGCCGGGCCGCGCCAGGGGCGGAGCCGGCCTGACAGCTCGCGCACGCGCGGCCGCCTCGCCCCCGGCCCGGCCCACCCTTCCCGCCTGCTCTCTGCGCCGGGGCGAGTTGCCCAGGGGTCCGGAAGGACGCGGAGCGAGGCGCGAGGGACCGCCGGACCCGAAACGCCAAGGACTCTGTCAGTCTCTTCATTGCTTATTAGCAGCCGCGCTCTGCGCTCTGAGGACAGTCACTCGCCTTTGAACCTGGCCGGTCCCTGTTATTACCCAGGCCCTGACGAGGTCTGGTGTTCCTCCACTGCGCCGGGCGCCGCTTTGCGCCAAAGAACAATACTTTTCCTGGCAGCGGTTCACGCCAAGCAGAGTTTCTCAGGATGCTCTTCTCCCACCGTGCAGCCTCCGCGGAGGCCCGAGGGGCCTGGCAGACTTGCACGGTGGAATGGGGGCCTGAGCCCGTGATGTCCAGCAACGTTGACAGGGACGACCAGGCTGACAGCGACTAAGCAACTCCGAAAGATTCAGGGACGTACATCCCGTGATTCCAAGTCTCTGAGAACAGTGATTTCTTACTGGTTTCGCCGAGACTCTCAGACTTGAAATCACGTTACCTCCTGGGGAGAGCAAAGGCGGACCGCAGACAACTTGCCTGGTTCAAATCCAGGGGCCACATGGAAGAGCTGGGTGGTCTTGGACTAGGCCTACCTCTCTAGAAGCTCAGAACCCGGCCTGACAAACGCAGGCGATGGGATCCTGGCCTAGGGTTGGTAACCGAGAACGCCCCTCACCTGGGCGACTCACTCCCGTTCTCAACGTTCTCAGGGTCCACACAAATATCTTTACAAGCTGTGGGGGATTTTCGGAGTTCAGAATGATTTCCTCAGAACCATCAGGCCCTTTCCTCATCACTTTTCTTTTTCAGTCAATGCTACCCTGGATCCTTTCCTGTGTAACGCGGACTCCCCCAGTGGGCTCCTACTTAAAAACTATTTCACAAGGATGCATTTTTCCAATCCCACCCTCCACTCAACCCGCTTATCATTCCCCTGCACGACAGGGTGGAGCTGCAAACCCCTTGCAGATAAAACTCCAAGTCTACTTCCTTTGTTGAACAGTTACATTTAAACTGTCAAAGTTTTGGTCTGTCTTTTTTCAGTTACAAGCGCCCGCCCCCTTCCTTCCCACCTTCCATTTCTGCCTCTGTTTAAATATTTTGCCCTCACAGTTAGCAGGTCTGAGTGCTCCTTATTCCGGAGACCGCTAGGAATCTAATAATCAGAACGGCGAGCCTCCTCCCTGCCAAGGCAGATTGATAGCCAGGGTGCACTGGAGGGGCTGGAAATGTAAACAGCTTGCACAGTTTAGGCTGCTAACAGTTGGAAATGGTCAGTGAAATGCAGGTTATCTACCAGGACCCTGCTCAAAATCACAATTTCCCTTCCTTCCAAGGCTTGCTCAGTCAAACACAATGATCTAATCTTGAGTCCTTGGATATTTCTCAAAAATAGCGACCACTTGCAAAAACAGGTTAATCAGGAGGTAAAGCAACCTGCTACTTTTAAAGAGAAAGAGGAGGAGGAGGAAAGGAAGCAGGGAGGGGGGGGAAGGGAGGGTACGCACCACATGAAGATGAAACTTTCTAAGATGAGCAAGCAGGAAACTGTTAGTTATAGGAACCCATTTAAAGCCACAGCAGAACTATATGGAAATGAGTTAATCATACTGTACTGCAAGTATCTTCAACCTGATTGAGTTTTGGTGGTAACTGGAAAATGTTCCAGTGAGAATCTTCAAAAAATAAAGGAGAAAGTCACCATTAATCCTGAAGTGATGGAAACAATGGAGTCCAGGATAAAGCGAAATAAACTGGAAAAAATACAGAATAAGGACTGCACAGTATTTTTTTTTTTTTTTTTTTTTTTTTTTTTTTTTTTATAAGGAAGAACTAAACCCATTCTGTTTCCCTTTGAGGAAGAGGCAATGGTCATGAGACCAGGGTTTCTCACTACTAAAACCATGTGACCTGACCTACTTAGGAATTAACTTTCTCCAGGGGTATTCTAAACTCTTGACTGTATAAATGCTGGAATGACCAAAGCAGTCAGGCTGGGTTAAAGAGACCTGTCTCACCTCTCAGTCATATTTAGGAACACTGACTAACATGACCATTACAGTTAGGATCTAAGTGGGTGACAACATATATTGCCAATGAATAATTTGATCATATGGAGACCCTGTACAGGACTGGGTGTGGTGGCACCTGCCTGTAATCGCAGTGACCGAGGAGGCTGAGGCAGGAGGATTGAAAGCTTGGGTGGCCCCTCAGCAGTTAAGCGAGGTCCTGAGAAACTTAGTAAGACCCTGTCTCAAAATAAATAACAAAAAGGGCTGGAGATGTAGCTCAGTGGGAAAGTGCCCCAGGTTCAATCCTCAGTTTAAAAAAAAAAAAAAGCAAACAATTGCACTGGGTTTTTTTTGTTTGTTTTTGCAATTCTAACCCTGCTTGCAATTAATAACCATCTAATTTCTCAGGCTTAGATGTGCACGTACATATCTACAGCTACAGATAGATATGAGATTTTAAAGCAGATAGGATTTCATCATTGTTAAAAGGGGATCCAATGTCCTGCTAATTATTAGGCATGTGGCCTTTGGCAAATTACTAAGATTCTCTGAGCTTTGATTTCTCTCATTCATAAAACAGGGACCACGTGGGTTAGAATGAGAGGAAGGAGCTGGGGCAGAAGCACGTGCCTTGGTGCTGTGCAAACTGTACAGAGAGCTGTCCGGCTTCCCTTCCTCAGCCTGCTCCTCTTAAAATGGCAACAATGCTACTTACTTCCAAGGTTATTATAAAGATCAAAAGAAAAAATATGTGTAAAATGCTTAGGACGTAAGAGCACCAGTATCAGTTCCCTTTCCTCTCCTTTCGTTTTTACTGTCGTACCAAGGAAAGTAATTCTTTAATTCTTTAACCATTTCTTTTTTTTTTTTTTTTTTTTTGGTACTGGGGATTGAACCCAGGGTCACTCCACCACTGAGCCACATCCCCAGCCCTATTTTTGTATTTTATTTAAAGACAGGGTCTCACTGAGTTGCTTAGGGCCTCGCTAAGTTGCTGAGGCTGGCTTTGAACTCGCGATCCTCCTGCCTCAGCCTCCCAAATGCTAGGATTACAGGCGTGCGCCACCGCGCCCAGCTTTTAACCATTTCTGATGCAGCAAGACCCCCACTGACCTGCCACTGACTGATGGTAAAGCACTGCTCTGAATGAAATTCTCAGCATTAAAAAAAAAAGTAGCTCCCATCCATTATTAGCTTAAAATTTCCCATTTCTTTATGACTCAAACTTTCAATGCTCCTTGATTTACGATAAGGTTATATCCCAATAAACGCATTTTAAGTCAAAACTACCGCAAGCCAAAAATGCACTTAACACTTCAATAAAGTTAAAAGTTTCCACCCTAGCTTGTCAGGGACTGTCAAGTCAAAGAAGTTGGAGCAGGATAAAAGTAAGGACTCTATGATGCACACTATTTTAAAACTGCAACCATTTTTAAAATTTTTATTAGTTGTTGATGAACCTTACTTATTTGTATGCAGTGCTGAGAACTGAACTCAGAGCCTCACACATTCTAGGCAAGTACTCTACCACTGAGCCACAATCCCACCCAATGCCACCAATTTTTTTACCTGATAATTTAATTCCCCTGAAGATCTGTAAGGACATGCATAAAATCAGGGAAAAAAACCCTCAGAACACTAGCTGTCCTATGGCTGAGCCAGTGGCATGCTGTGCCACCAGGTGGAGGGGAAACGGTTTCCAAGTTCATCTCCAGCCCACAGGGTTCAAGATGTGCTGGGGCCATTGTATTGACATCCTGCCTGCCAGGAACTGGCTTCTCCAGAATCACTTTCTGCAGAAAGATGCCATCAAGGGCTTCTCTACCATGCACCAAGAAATGCCTGAAAACCTTAGCTACAATGCTGGGAGGCACAGTATTTCAAGTCAAAGAAAAAAATATATAGCCAGATTCCAATTTGCCTGTAGATCCCTGACCTGTGTTTATAGGGATTTTTGGTCTGAAATACTCATTTTTTTTAAATTAGGGATTGAACCCAGGGATGCTTAATCACTGAGTTAGCATCCTGCAGTGCTGAGGATCGAACCCAGGGCCTATATGCTTGTGAGGCAGGCACTCTACCAACTGAGCTATATCCCCAGCCCCCTTTTTTATATTTTATTTTGAGACAAGGTCTTGCTTAGTTGCTGAGCTCTTTGCTAAGTTGCTGAGGTTGACCTCCAACTTGCAATGTCTCAGCCTCCCCAGTCACTGGAATTCCAGGTGTGTGCGCCACCACCTGGCTGCAATACCAATTCTTTTGATAAGAAAAACGAATGGCAATTATGCCTCATTATAATCAGAGAATATTAACTCACTAGTTGCTTAAAAGATTTCTGGAAATCTCTAAACTGATGCCCAATATTGTTAATAGCACGCTATTCAAACTACATATTCCACCACTACTAATAACCTTTAGTTGGTTCTGCAGACTTGGAGAAAACAGAGAAATAGAAGAACAGAACTAAGAGAGTAAAGCCCAAAGCCAATTTCAGGTGATCAGTCTTTCCTGCCCCTCTAGGCTTCAGAACCTTAAAGTTCAACGTCCTTTTGAAAATGCTGCCAGGGAAAAGCAGGCATAACTCGTTCTGTTACCCAACATGTCTGTTTCCAGTTACAATATATGATTATGCAAATTAATCTTTCCTTGAAACTCTTAAGTCACATACCTAAATATAATTGCCAAGTAGCAGTTTCCTCAGAATTTAAAAACTGCCTAAAAAATATTCCACCATGTCTTTGTAACCAGTTTTCAAAGACTTTGTAACCAAAGATGAATAACTTATTTCTTATTCCACTTGATTCCAAAGTAATAATTGGGGCAATATGGCTTGCAAATACGTGAAAGAAGATATTCATCACACACTCCTGGGCAAATACCACCAGGGTGACCCTATAGATGTCCTGCCATAATTCCCCAGGTGGCTCATGCCTGTAATCCCAGCAGCTCAGGAAGCTGAGGCAGGAGGATTGCAAGTTCAAGGCTGCCTCAGCAACTCAGCAAAGCTGAGAGCAACTTTGCAAGATCCTATCTCAAAATAAAAAATAAAAGGTGGGGGTGGGATGTGGCTCAGTGGTTGAGCACACCTAGGTTCAATCTCTGGTGTTAAAAAAAAAAAAAAAAAAATCCGGGTACGATGGCGCATGCCTGTAATCGCTGAGACAGGAGGATCTCGAGTTCAAAGCCAGCCTCAGCAACTGAGTGAGGCCCTAAGCAACTCAGTGAGACCTTGTCTCTAAATAAAATACAAAATAGGGCTGGGGATGTGGCTCAGTGATGGAGTGCCCCTGGGTTCAATTCCCAGTACCAAAAAAAAAAAAAAGAAAGAAAAAGAAGCAAGGAATTGTCTGGCACTGTGATGCAGAGGATATAAAGTTTAAA
>JAJEJO010004904.1:457340-467788 GCA_020662805.1 Glaucomys volans | reverse complement strand
AAAGAAAAAGAAGCAAGGAATTGTCTGGCACTGTGATGCAGAGGATATGAAGTTTAAAGCCATCCTGGGCAATTGAGCAAGATCTGGTCTCAAAAAAAAAAAAAAAGGCATGGACTCATAATCCTATTCTAAGCCCTTATAAAACTATTTTCTGGGGGCTGGGGTTGTGGCTCAGTGGTAGAGCACCTGCCTAGCACGTGTGGGGCACTGGGTTCCATCTCAGCACCACATAGAAATAAACATATAAAATAAAGGTATTGTGTCCATACACAAGCAAAAAAATTAAAAAACAACAACAACAACAACAAAAACTGTTTTCTGGAAACTAAAAAGGCCAAAAGATAATGTCTTCTATTTTGAAACTATTTTAATGTTTTCTCACTATTGTATTATTGAATGGATTTAGAACTCTACTTGTTCATTTCCTGTTTTTAGTATTATATTCAAATTTAAAACCAGAGATTCTAAAAACTAGTACCTAACTATATTATTCTTTTATTTTGTGGCACTTGGGATTCAACCCAGGATGTGCTACTTCTAAACTAGATGCCCAGCCCTGTTTTATTATTTATTTATTTTTGCGGTGCTGGGGATTGAACCCAGGGCCTCGTGCTTGTGAGGCAGGCACTCTACCAACTGAGCTAGATCCCCAGCCCCCTGTTTTATTTTGAAGGTGTCACTAAGTTGCCAAGGCAGGCCTTTAACTTAACCTGTCTCTCCAAGTCGATAGTACAACAAGTGTGTGCCACTGTCACGAGGCACCTAACTTTAAAAAGTGACAAGCAGGGCTGGGGGTGTAGGTTTTTCCTCATTTTTATTGTTTGGTACCAGAGGTTGTTGAACCCAGGGGCACTCAACCACTGAGCAACATCCCCAGACATTTCTTTATTTGGAGACAGGGTCTCACTGAGTTGCTTAGGGCCTTGAAAAGTTGCGGAGGCTGGCTTTGAACTCTCAATCCTCCTGCCTCAGCCTCCCACACTGCTGGGATTCCAGGCGTGCGCCACCACGCCCAGTCAGTGGTAGAGCTCCTACCTAACATGCTCAAAGTCCTGGGCTCAAACCCCAGCGACGTGGGAAAACTAAAAACTCACCTTTGCCTCAAATAGGTGAGAATCACCTGACTTTAGTATATGTTTCTTCTTGCTACCTAAAAGAAATGCCACTTATTTTACACTCTTATTGTATTCTTTCATATTGCTGATTTTTAATTTTTTTGGTGCTGGGACTTGAACCCAAGACCTGTCACATGCTAAGCACATGCTATAACATTGAGCTACACCCCCAGCAGCTGCTTTTAAAAATGCTCTTTGAAAATTTCTCTAGCATTACATTTGATAACATACTGGTTACTCAGACTCTGGGCTTTACCTTTATTAAAAAATAAAATTATAAGAAAGAAACCCAGATCCAATTCTAAAGCAGCTGAGGTTCCAGTCCTGTAGTTTTGTTTTGTGGTGGTGGTTGTAGGGTTTTTTGTGTTTTGGTATGGAGAATTGAACCCAGAAGCACATCCCTAGCCCTTTTTATTTTTTATTTTGGGACAGGGTCTAAGTTGCTGAGGCTGGCCTCAAACTTAAGATCCTCCTGCCTCAGCCTCCCAAGTTGCTGGAATTACAGTGTGTACCACTGAGCCCATCTCCAGTCCTGGTTTTAAAGATGCTTCCTAAAAATTACCGAACGTGTTGTCTGATCTCCCCCCTCCCACACACATACCAGCTTTCTTTTCCCTCTTGAGAGTGCTAGGCAAGTGCTCTACCACTGAACTGAACCCCCAACCCCTGGTGTCCCATCTTGAGTAAGTCATTTAAGTTCCCTGGAATTGTTTTCACATCTGTTAAATAAGGTAGATGGATCTTCATTAGCTAAGGACCCTTCCACCATAATGTAGTATGCAAATACCTTTTCTTTACAACAATGCAGGACAGAGACTATGTGCTGGGCTTTGTAAACAGGGCCTTGAGGAGAGTTCCAGTAGGGTCATTCATATGTGGACAGAGTGTTCCTGAATAAGTTAATCAATCCAGCCAAGCCCCATCAGGAAACAAAAGGGAATTAAAAATACACACTTTATCCGGGTATGGTGCACATGCCTGTAATCTCAGCAACTTGGAGGCTGAGGCAAGAGGATCACAAATTCAAAACTTGTCTCTGCAACTAGGTGAGGGGTTAAGTAACTGAGCAAAACCCTATCTCAGAATTAAAAAATACAAAGGGCTGGGGATGCTAGCTCAGTGATTAAGTGCCCCTGGGTTCAATCCCCAGTATCAAAACAAACAAACCAAAACCAAAATCAAAACCCCTTATAAAAAGTTTTTGTGATGCTAAGTAAGGTAATATATACAGAAAATACTTAACAGAAGACTGGACATATTTAATCACTCAGTAAGTAAATCTATTATCTCTCTGTGTGGAGTCATAAAAAAATAATTCTAGAATTTCTTGCTCTCATTCTGTTCACATGAGACTGAAATGCAAAACAGATGGCCAAAGATCAGAGGTTGGGGGAAGGAAGGGAACCCTCTCTGCCCACCAGCACTCACTGCCTTTTCTGTAGTGCCATCCAGGGTATGTTAGGATGAGCTGCAACCTTCCTGCTCCAGCTCGGCTTCCCACTTTTGTCTTTGCACAGGGTGTGACAGAATGTGTACTGGTGTCTGAGTTAAGGTTAGAATTCACAGATTCAAGACCAAGATTGTGCACAACTAGCTGGGCCCACTGGCCCATGCCTGTGATCCCAGCAACTCAGGAGGCTGAGGCAAGAGGGTGGCAAGTTCCAGGCCAGCCTGGGAACTTGGGAAGATCCTGTCTTGAAAAAAAATTTTTTTTAAAAAGGGTTGAGGTGCAGCTTAGTGGTAGAGTGTGAACCTAGCATGCACGAGACCTGGGGTTCTAGCCCCAGTACCTCAAAAAACAAAAAACAATAACAAAGCACTAATACACTGGTAGTCACTTGGTATTGGGATTCTTGGTGGTTTTTATTTTCTCCTCTTTTGCTTAAAATGGTTACACACAAAAAAGCATATATTACTTGTGTGGCAAGCGAAAAATAAGAATCTAAAAACTAAATAAACCTGGCTAGTCAACAGGCAACTTTAACAAGCTTTAACTTCTATAACTCCTCGATAAAGAAAGGCGACTAGAAGGGGTGTACTGCCCAACCCTTCCACCAAGGAGGTCCCCATACGTTCCAGTGACCAGGACAGTGTCCAAACAGAATAAGAGAAAAATATCGAGACTAGGACTCTATTGGTGGGTTGAAATAGCCTAAAGAAAGGTAACACAGGGCTGGGCTCCTTTTTGTTTTTGTTTTGTTTGTTTAGGGGCTGGGAATGGAACCCAGAGCCTGGGGCACACTGGCAAGAGCTCTACCACTGAAGTATACCCTCAGCCCCAATTTTCTCTTGGTGCATTACAATAGTACACAATGATGGGCTTTGTTTTTACATATTCGTACATGCACACAATAATATAATTTGGCCAAGATCCCTCCCCGACACGTCCCCCTCCCTGGTCGCATCCCTGGTCCCGCTCCCTTACTGATCTATCTCCCTCTGATTTCCATGAGATCGCCGCCCCGCCGGCCGTTCTTTCCCCTTTTCCTCTGCAGCTTCCACATATGAGAGGAAACAAACGACTCGACCTTCTGAGTCTGGCTCATTTTACTTAACACAATGGAATCTACTTCCATCCATTTTCCCGTAAATGACATAATTCCGTTCTTCTTTACGGCTGAGTACAACTCCGCTGTGCATGGACACCCTGTTTTCTTTATCCATTCATCCGCTGAAGGACACCTCGGCTGGTTCCACCGCTGGGCTGCTGTGCACGGTCCCAGCCCCAGTTCTCAGAGAGCGTCCCCGTGATTCCCCAGCTCAACCGGGAACAAACGACTTCGCCTCCCCAGCCTCGGAGGCCCACCTCCCATCGCACCAGACCCTTCCAAGGACTGCGCGCCGGAGCGAGCCCAGCGAAGGGCTGCGCGGTCCCAGCAAACCCTGCTTCTGCACCTATTTCTGCCGAGACTCCCGGGGAGGGGCCTGGAGGACACCCAAGGGACCTAGCAAGCCGGGGCTCCCCGCACGCTTCCCACCCGGGGCGCCGGTGACCTCAGGGCCTTCGCCTCCCCGCCGGGTTCCCCGGCCGCCTCGAAGCCTCGCGAGGCGGAGGTGGGGCCCGGGACGCCGCCGTCACCATGGCAACCGCCGCGGCGTCCCCGCCCCGGCTGGCTAGCCCCGAAGTTCGCACCGGGGAGTTGCTGGGCGACCCGGCAGGCGGCCCTAGGGCGAGACGACCCCAGGGCTCGCGGAGGCCCCGACGCGGCGCCCCCTCCCCAGACCCTTCCGGCGGCCGTCGCCCTTTGACCCCGGAAGTGGGCGGGAGAGGAAGCAGCTGGTGATGCTGGAACCAACATGGCCGCCCCTCGGCCCCTCGGCCCTTCGGGCTCCCTCAGTCCTCGGCTGTTCGCGGGCCTCCGGCTGCTCCCGGTGCTGGGGCTGCTGCAGCTGTTGGCCGAGTCCGGCCTGGGCCGCGTCCACCACCTGGCACTCAAAGTAAGGGCGGGCCGGGAGGGCTGGGGCCGGGGCCACTCCCGGGCCGGGCAGCTCCGCCCGCGGCCTCTGCGCGGGGGCGCCGGCGCCGGGCCGGGCCGGGACCGGAGGACAGGGGTCTGCGGCCGGCGCACCGGCGGGGGATCGCAGCGGGCGGTGGGGGGCCGAGCCGCGGCTGGTCTCGCGGACCCGGAGCCGCCCTGCCGCGCCCGCGGGATCCCGGCCCTCGCCCTCGGCGGCCGGCCGGGCTCTGCTCACCCGCTTCCACCGGTTCCCCGCGGGAACCGGTCTCGGTTTACCCGTGAGGTTTGGGGCGCGCACGGCGCTGACCGACCGACGCGAGCTTCCCTAGGAGGAATCTCAGATCTTGTTGGAAGGACTTGCCTAAGAATTCTTCAAGTAGGGGGCCTGCTTTTTCTTCCTGGCTCCCATCATCGTCCGAGGCAGAGAGCTTTATGGTGGGCCTGGACTCTTGCCTTTGAAGGCACAGCTGAAAGTCCTCCAAGGCTTACAGTAACGTCCAGGTGGTCAGCAGGTTAATTAATATATCTGGGGAATAGGAAAGTGCATCGTTAGGACCCGAAGCCCGCGTGCAGTTGTCTAAGACGTTTGTGGGATTGTACAAAGTTCGTCTTGTCAAACCCACCGCGTTAACCGGGACACTCTGTATTTTGTGAATGCAGGGAGTTTAAAGAATCCAGATTTCAGATTTATAAGCTTGGCCAGTTCCATTCAGCCGTACTATGAGTATCAGATTTTGTTATTTGTAGATAAAAATTGTCCTGAATAAAATGGTTTTTAACCGCAGAAGGATAGGTGAATCTTGGTTCCCTTTGAGAATTTGCTGAGAGCAGAGAAGTGCACGTTTAGATCTGGACAAAACTTTCTTGGGCTTTCTGAAGATTCATAATCCTGTCCCGGGTTTCTCACTCCAGGTTAAGAGCACCAGTCTTTAAAATTGTCTTTTAGTCTCTGATTCTTAGTCTTAGATGAAGTAGTGTAGTTGAGTTCACGCAGTTTATAAGTTGGAGGCAAAACCAGAAGTAGGACACATTTGGACTTCCTCTTCTAGCTCCCAGTCCAGTCCTCTTCTTTGTACATTTCTGGATTTAAAACACAGGTGTCTGGCCTCGTTGATATAGGAAAGTGTGCCAACCTTAGCAGTAGAAGCAAACAATTCTGGTGATTGATTTCTTCCTGTTGTGCTGAATTATTTAGTGGTTTTATCTTTGTAACATGGTTCAAAAACAGTATTGTGCTCATTCTGTAATCAATACTGGAATTTTGACTTTTCTCTTAAACATTCTAATTTCTTGTCCAAGGATATGAAAATCACCTGAAGCTTTTTGCAACAGCATTGGATTGTCTTGTTTTACTTGAGATTGAAATAGAAATCGCGTTGAGACCTGGACTGACAAAATAGCATGAAGAGATTACTGAATATTAGGAATATGCATTGACCTTTAAAAACAAACAAACCTTTTTGTCATGTAGAATTGCAAATACTCCAATGTAGGCAGAATTGTATAATCAGCATCCATGTACCTGTCATCCAGACTCAACAACCATCAACCAATGGCTAATACATATTTTTTTTTTCCTCATTGCAGCACTATATTGAGCCTAGGGCTGCTCTACCACTGAGCTTTATTTTGAGACCAGGGCTGACTAAATTGTGCAGACTGACCTCAAGTCCTCAGCCTCCTTAGTTGCTGGGTTGTTGGTATGATCCGCAGTGCTGGGGCAGGGGCGGCGTTGATTTTGCCCCATTCCTGTATACATTTCCCTGTTCCCTTTTTTTTTTTAATTAAAAGGAATCTTTTTCTTTTGTAATCCAGTCTTTATTTTCCAACGTTCTTCTGATTTTCCCTATCTTCTCACATTCTTTCTTTTACAACTTTTCTCTATATTTCTTACTTTTTGAAAACAACTTTATTACACTTATGTGTCAGGGGACATACCATGATTATCAAAGTGGTTCTCCCAGGGTGAGGCTCATCCACTGCCCTCTGGGTGTTCTGACTCCTGCAGTTTCCCCAAATGTGGGAAACTTGATTATATTATTTGTTGTATTCAGGGGCGACATTCATGCTCTCTGTTTTAAATAAATAAATAAATCTGCTCTATTGAGATGTAATTTATATACTGTAAATGTGTGATTCAGTGATTGTTATTAAATTTACCAGGTTGTACAATTGTCAGCTACTGTCCAGCCATAGACCCCTCCAGAAGATCCCTCGTGTTGGTTTGCAGTTAATTCGTGTTCTCACCTCCAGCCCCAGGCAACCAGTAATCTCCTTTGTAGCTCTTTATATAATTTGCCTTTTCTGGGTATTTCATAAAAATGGAATCACACAGTAAGTGGTCTTTTTTTTTCTTGACTTCTTACTTAACCTTTTTGAGGTCATCCCTGGTGTACCACGTACTGGTAGTTCCTGTTTGTTGTTGAATGCTGTTCCTCTGTATGGATAGATCACCTATTCCTTAGCCATTCACCTGTCGGTGGGCATCTGGGTTGTTTCCACTTTTTGATGGTTATGAATAATGCTGCTACAAACACTCACATGCAGGTCTTCATGGACTGTATGTTTGCATTTCTCTTAGGTGATACCCTGGAGTGGAATAGGATTGCTGGGTCATATGGTAGATTTACGCTTTTTGAGAAACTGCCAAACTGTTTCCCAAAGCTCGCAGCTTAGCTAAAGCTCTTTCTCCATTTCTAGAATTAAACACCAGGTGCTTGGTATCACTTGGTAAATATTAAGCTGGTCTGTCAGTTTCTCTCCCACCACAGTTATGAGGGTCCCCTTTCTCCACATTGTTGGAAGCATTTATCATTGTCTTCCCATATTATTTTAGAGCAAATCAAAGGGATTATATTCTTTCATCCATAAATATTTTAGGTGTACCTATAAAAATAAGGGCTCCTTTAAAAACTATAGTTATAAGTCCATTATAACACAAGAAGAAATAATCCTTAATATCATCAGTGTAAAATCAGGTTCAAATTTCCATTGGTCATAAAGGATTTACATTTATTTTAAAATCAGGATCTAAGTATCATTTATTGTGATTGGTTAATTTGTCTTTTCATTATTTAAAAAAATTTTTTTTACTTATAGATAGACATAATACCTTTATTTTACTTATTTTTTATATGGGACTGAGGATCAAATCCAGTGCCTCACACATGCTAGGCAAGCATTCTACCACTGAGCCATGACCACAGCCCGTCTTTTAATTCTTTCAAATAAAAGATCCCACTTGTCTTGGCCTCCAATACTAGATTTGCTGATTGTTTTCTTATAGTAGGTTTAGCACAGTGGTTGTTGTGTGTGTGTGATGCTAGATTGAACTCATGGCCCCCCCAGAATGCTAGGAAAGTGTTCTACCCCTGAGCTACACCCCCAGCCCCAGGTGGTGTAGTATACTATGTTCATCTCTCCTTTGTATCTTTGTAGCTTGGTGACTGGATCCAGAGGCTGGGATATTCAGATGGGTGCTTTTGCACGCCTGCTTCCTGGGTTGTGTTGTGTTCTTGCACTGGGAAACAGTGTCTGATTGTCTTTCTGTGATGTGGCTCTTGTGGATGCCCAGTGCTTACATCCTTTGTTCATTATGTGAACTTTTTTTTGGTACTGGAGACCTAACCCAGGGATACTGTGCCACTGAGCTACGCCCTTAACCCTTTTTATTTTTTATTGAGACAAGGTCTCACTAAGTTGCTCAGCTGGCCTTGAACTTGTGATCCTCCTCCTCAACCTCCTGAGTTGCTGGGGTTATGCCACCGTGCCTGGCTTGAATGCAGTTTTTATATTGTGTTTAAAAATACAAAATAACAGAGCTGAGCATGGTGGCACAAGCCTGTAATCCCAGCAGCTCAGGAGGTTAAGGCAGAAGGATTGTGAGTTCAAAGCCAGCCTCAGCAATTTAGCGAGGCCCTAAGCAACTCAGTGAGACCCTATCTTTATTTTATTTATTTATTTTTATGTGGTGCTAAGGATCGAACCCAGCGCCTCACACATGCTAGGCAAGTGCTCTGCCACTGAGCCACAACCCCAGCCTGAGACCCTGTCTTGAAATAAAATATAAAAGTCTAAGAGTTCAAGGCCAGCCAGGGCAATATACTGATAGGCCATCTCAAAGGGAAGAAAGTGTAAATTTGGGCTGGGTGGTAGAGTGCTTGCCTGACACACACAGAGCCCTGTGATTGATGCTCAGCATTGCAGAAATAAAAAATAAAATTCTTGTCCTTAACTCTTTGCCAGTATTTTTCAAATGAGTTGTGATCCACTAAACGATTATGAGATCAGCTCATGATCACAGCCCCCTTAAAAAAGGAAAAGGAGGAGCTGGGATATATAACTCAGTGGTAGAGCATATATATGCTTAGCTTGTGAAGGCCGAGCATAGATTCAGGCAGCTACTGTCCATGAGGCAGTGGCTAGGAAGTGTCCTGCTGCAGGGGCAGTGGCACCGCCTGGAATCCAGCTGTTTGGGAGGGTGAGGCTAGCTTGGGCAATTTAGCCATACCCTGTCTAAAAAAAAAATTTAAAAAGGAACCTGGGGATGTGGCTCAGGTAGCACACCCGGGGTTCAATCCCCAGTACTGCAAAAAAAAAAAGGTATTGCTGAAGCTTCAAGTGCTTTGATTTAACTTGGGCATTTCTTGGACTGCACGCTCACCTTATGATAATTATCCACAAATGATAACTCGTATTAAAACTCGATCCCAGCAGCCTCATGAGCAGTGCAGGAAGGAGCACAGCTTTGGAACAGTCGGGGAGGGCGAGGTTGGGACCCTGACCACTACATACTTTTGGGCTTGTCTACAAGTACCTCATAACTTCTGGGCTTGTCAAATTAAAAGCTGTCTTTACCAATAGGATCCAGACCGAGAGATGTTTAAAAACTCAAGATAAAGCAGAAAAATAACAAAAAAAGAATTTGTACCTGAGCATTTTCAGTTATTTTTCTTGCAGTGCTGGGGGTGAAATCCAGGACCTTGCACATGCTAGGGAGGTGCCCTGCCACTGAGCTGCGTCCAGGGCCCACGGAGGGAAGGGCTCAGCCCGGGTAGAGATGCGGTCTAGGTGCAGAACCAGGGCCTGCCTGTCGCGGACGGTAGCCGGAGGGAGAGGCAGGAAGAGGGCCTAGGCCCGCCAGCTATTTGGAAGGCGAAGGGTGGATGAACAGGGTGAGAGGGGGTGGCATCTCCTTGCTGGGAGAGATTACATGGGTAGATTTTAGTGCCACCACTCAGCAGACTCTGAAATGGAAGGTAAGGCATCACTGTTAATGTGACTTAAGAGTTGGGGAGGGAACAAGAACAAACTGTATATTTATCCTCAGACTGTAAACGTCTGTCCCCACCTACCATTCATATTCCTGGGGAAGGGCTTATGTTGGAGGATGTGATTATCAAAGGCGGATTTTGCAGGGCGTGAAGGCTGGCCCTGTGTAATGCCCATTAGCATAGCTGATTACCCCTTTCCTCATAGGACACCGACAGCAGGAGGCACTGTGGTCAGGCTTCAGCTCTGCCTTTTCATTAATTCGTGGGCAACAGGTTTCCATTTTGTTTGAACTCAGATAATGTGAATTTATGGGTCCTCTTCATTTCCCCACCTACCTTCATGCACCAGTGTAGGATCGTCTGCAGCACTTTGAGGGTTCCTTAATGGCAGTACCTGGTCATCTTTGAGTTAGACTCCTGGCCACAGTATTCCTTCTCATGACTTTTCTACAGATCTTACATACAAATGTCTATTAAGCACCCGCTCTTTGGCATGGGTATAAACATGGGACACACCTTTTTTAGTGGCACACATGTCAGTTTGTGTCGTAAGAACATTAGTATATAATCACATATCCGATTACTGGGGATTCTTAATGAAA